>BQNB010036575.1:0-50025 GCA_026074375.1 Tanacetum coccineum | reverse complement strand
CCTATTAGACTAGTTATAGCTATATCCTAGCAATGGGATGTGTGGTATAAATAAAAACACTTGTCAAATCTTGACTAGGTACAGTACAAAGGCAAGTTGTTCTTAATACAAAGGAAATCCCGTTACCTCGTTGTTTCATAAATACCAAGTTATATCTCTTTCATCATCATCCCTGTCATCATCATATGCATCATCATCTCCGTCTCCATCATTATGAATCATACCATAATCTCTAGATGCTTATAAGTGCTTAAAATTCAAAAATAAGCATTACTCTTTAAGCATTTTAAACATCACATTTTCTTTTAAGTATTACCTTTCAAAACTTGTGATATCATTCTTACTACGTGCTGTCTTATGTTGATAGAATGCCTCTCAAAAGGACGTCAACATCCGAAACAACAGCCATAACTTTAGCTGTCATCCAACAACTGATTACTGATGGCATTTCCTCAGTTCTGAAAGCACAAGCTGCAACAATGGCAAGTGCTAGTAATCCTAACAGGAACATTGGACCTACTGGAACTCCTGTAGCAAAAACGGGAAACTATAAAGAGTTCGTTAGCTGTCAACCTTTCTACTTCAATAGTATGGAAGGGGCAGTTGGCCTCATTCGTTGGTTTGAGTGGACTGAATCGGTATTTTCTTGTAGCAACTGTGTCGAGGAAAACAAAGAGACATTTGCTACCGGTACTTTAACCGATGATGCCCTGTCCTGGTGGAATTCATACGCTCAACCTATTGGAATAAATCAAGCCACTCAAATCACTTGGACCGAATTGAAAAGGCTCTTAACCAATAAGTATTGCCCTTGAACTAAAGTCAAGAAGATGGAAGACAAATTTTACAACTTGGTTGTAAAAGGAAATGATCTTAAGACTTACATTAGGAGATTCTAGGAATTAGTCGTCTTATGCCCAAACATGGTACCAAACACCAAGAAACTTATGGAAGTTTTCATCAGTGGATTGCCCAGAAGTATTAAAGGAAATGTTACTGCCTCGAAGCCTCAAACTTTGGAGGAAGCCATCAACATAGCCCAGAGGTTAATGGATCAGATAATAAAGCATGATTCTGTGCAAGAAACCAATAATCACAAACGAAAGCTTGAGGATAAGAGAAACATCATCAACAACAACAACTATCAGAATAACTATAACAACAACAACCGTAACAATGATTACCACCAACAGCAGAATAGAAGGCAAGAAACCTTCAGGACTTATGCTGCCACCAATGGGTATACTGGGAATCGTCCCTTGTGTGAAAGGTGCACCCTGCATCACATAGGACCCTGCACTGTCAAGTGTCGGACTTGCAACAGGGTAGGTCATCTGACCAAGAATTGCAGAAACAAAAGACCAACCACTAGAAACAACCTACAATCAGTATCCATAACTTGTAATGTCTGTGGAGAGAAAGGACATTATGCAAATCGGTGCTCAAAAGCAAACAACAGGGCTACAGGAGGGCGTACTTAGAGACAAGTTTGCTTTTGTTCACTCTAGGATTTCTACTCTAGAAACAACTCTCGAAGATATTCAAGTTCATCACCAGAATCTTCTGAAACACACTTCATAAGTCTGAAAACCCCAAACATCAAACTACAATCCTTGTCGTTTGTTGCTTTTATCTAGAATCCTACCACGAGACACGTAGCATAAGTATCAGCTCTTTTAAAGTTTCATATGTAAAGTTATCCATGAAATAATAAAGTGATGATTCCATTACATCTTGTTATCTGGTGATATCAAAACTCGACATCATTTGTCAATTCCATTAACCCTATTATGTTCAAACTCTGAATACTCTCCACATACCTTTGCAACATAAATTTTCATCCACGATTATATGGGCGTCAGTACAATCGACATTTCAATATTATCTAACCATTCATAATCATATCTACACATTACCATTTCAATATCATGTTTTTATACTTAGGTAAGACGATTTATGATCATCTTATTGAAATGAACTAGGTCACTTCTTCATTTGAATAAAGAAATTATAAATCTCTGAACTATGAATTTATAAATTCTCAGTTACAAGGAGTTGAACGCTTCTTTTTGTAAGTGACTAATTATAAATAAGTAGGCTGAAGTATATAACATACGTACAAACAAGTTTCTTTCAATCTGTTTATACAAATAATTCCTTTTCTTTACTTAATCATTATCATTATTACCTTCATAACCTTCATCATCTGTTCATTTCAAAATCTGTATCTCACGTGATTAGCAACTCTCTTACAAATTCATAATTATTCCTTGACATTACTCATTCCATGATCTCCGTATTCTAAAATTTTCTGTTATATCCTGCAACATAATAACAAGGAAACACACACGAATATATACAATGTCAAATGATTCCAATACCACTAGGTATGAAAATTTTGACAAAGACTTGTGATAGCATTCTTATTCGATGTTGACCTTTAAAGGTTAATGAATAACGGTTCTTTACGATCAGAGTGGCGTAGCAGAAGCATGGTAGGCCCATAACCCACAGGTTTTGTAAATCGAAGTATTTCATCACCCATATTCTATCAGGATCTGGAGAAATTCTATTGATTGTCATCAAAATGTGTGGTCTTGGAAATAAGTAGACGTGTGAAAGGAGGTAATTATAATTATGGTGTACAACATAATGCATCACATACGTGGACTTGTAACCTTGATTAACCTAACATAAAAATCAAATTCATGCCTAGTACCTACATCTATTCCCAAACGATATCACTATAACTTTCAATTAAATCTCGGGACGAGATTTCTATAAGGGGTGGAGACTATAACAACCCACGATTTTCATCAACTTATTTTACTACTATCACAATTGTGCGGGGAAATTTTTCGCTTTATTACATTACTTACATTGTCAATATCTTATTAAGCAAGGTAACTTGCATAACTAAAGTAGACAAGCTCACGCAACCAATATATGACAATCTTGTCTTCATATATGTCAATCAAACATCATAACATGTCAAGTCAATATCATCATATCCTTATTACAAAGTATATTATTCTTATAATGTACCATTCGCAACGTTATATCTAAACGGGCTTTAAACCGTTATCATATACCTCTAAACCCTAATTCCATGAAAGATTAACATCTAAAATGAATGCACAAGCTACTAAAGCATATGTACAAGTATCATAACATCTCATATGAATATACATTCTGTCCAAAGAAAGGTACAAGTCCTTAAAAGTTCAATATACAAGTCATTAAGCATGATCTCTAAAATAGCCAATTTACCTCCATTTTCATTCCAATTTCTTCATCTGCACTTATGTACAAGCTACTATACTCATCTTACAATATATAAATCCTAAATATTCCATTCATAAGCTTTCATACATCTTTTTGCACTCAAAACCCTAATTCAAAACCTTAAACCTTAAAACCGAACTAGTTTCTAAACCATGACCCGTTTCTTCATTTTTATCCATTTTCTTATCTTTACCCCCAACCAACACTCTATTAAGTTGTAATAACTTAAATACAACATTAACAATCATTTACCTATCATCATTTCATCAACAATATTCAAGAATTAAACCAGGAAAACCCTTAATCTTGTTTTAACTCTAAAACCTAAAAACTAGGCTCTGTTCCAGAATCGGATCAGTTATAAAACATTAGGATCTGGATATTTAGTGAAAACACTAGGTTGGAGCCATATGTCTTATGATCATTTTTCCGGTGGAATCAACCCGATTCGACGTCGGATGAATTAGTTACAGCCGAAATGGCAAAGGTACGCAGATTCTGCATACCTGTAGTAAATGGCTATTATATCTAAATTTTTCTATAGTAACCCTCAAATATGTAAAACTAAACGTTGTAGAGGACTCAAATATCTAACAATGCTAGGCTGTTGAGGCTTCAACAAAAAATTAGGTGTGTAAATGCAACCATTTTACGAGACTGTGGTTGGCTGTCCAAAAACAGTCATGTATAAATCAAACAAAACACCCTAATACGTCTAAGAACACATCCACCTTGCCATTCTAGCCTTCATTATCTCCCTAGCCTCTCCAATCACAACCCATAGGTCCTAACCTGTTTATCATAGTTTTCTTGACCTCAGAAGTTGTTGCTAACACTTAAATAGGTGCACATATACGTCATTCTAACTCAGCCCCCAATTCTTCTTCTATAACCAATTGAGCAAAAATTATCTGGTCCGTATGATCCTAGGATCAGATAAGAAGATAAGCATCGAAAGCTTTGAGATTTGAAGCCCGGTGAAAAGAAGATACATGAGACGTAACGAGTGGAAATACTACCGAAGACCCATCTTCCACCATTTTTGCTCTTGAAGCTCAACCCCAGGTTATGAATGTTGTACTTCTGGAAACAACTTCAACAACACTCAAGAACATATCATGTACCCTCTCTCAGCATCAAAGTTTTTAACAATATGAAGAGGCCTATAAAGGGATATTCAGGCCAAGAAGTTGCTTTATTCCCTATTATGCTAAATGTTTCTGAACCTTCACACCCACCTTAACCTTCAATTGAACACTTACCTGATCATACCACTGCTGCTGTATCATTTCCATCTCCAACACAACCAACACAACCATCACCTAGAGCAGAACAATATATTCCTACACCCTATGACTCACCTCTCCATGTTGTTCACTCACATGGAAGTGATGAGGGTAGTCTTGAAACTAAATGAATTGACGACTTTGGTTACCAAACTATCTGAGAGAATTGGAGTCTTGGAGGATGATTTGAAGAAGACCAAGCTAACTTACAGTGCTGCTGTCACTAAGCTCATTCTAAGGGTAAAGAAATTAAAGACTAAACTCAAGGCTGGGACAGCAAGGAAAAGATCTCGGGTTGTCCTTTCTGAAGATAAGAAAGGGAATTCTAAAGTTAGTACTGCTGGAGCAACAAAAGGTACTGCTAGTGAAGTTCCAGTGGTTAGTACTGCTGGAAGAACTGTTACTTATAAAAGAAGGAGTGAAGAGAAAAAGGACAAGAAAAGACAAGGGAAAAGCAATAATGACAGAGTCTGAGCCCAAGAAAAAGTCTAAGAACGAGCTTGAACAAGAAAGGTTGAGTTTTGCTGAAGCCATTAGACTGCAAGAACAAATGGATGAAGAATAAAGGGCACAGATTGCAAGGGATGAAGAAATTGCTAGACAATGGGATGAAGAGGAAGGGCAAAGAAAGCAATCTCGATACAGACTTCGGTTCAGTAGATTCTTCTATCTAACATTACTAGGAAGTCAGTATTCCATACATTCTCTAAAGATGAAACCAAAGATAATTGCCCAAGCAAAGAGGAATATGGTTAAATACTTGAAAAATCAGGGAAACCACAAGATTAGTGATTTCAAGGGAATGTCTTATAATGAGATTAGGCCAATTTTTGAAAAGGTTTGGGATTTTAACTAACATTTTGAAAAGGTTTGGGATTTTTATACATAGTTCCGAGAGAAGATGTTGTAGAAGATGTTGAATCTCTATCTACAAATTATCCAATTGTGGATTGGAAGACTTGTGTTCTGACAGAAAATTTTATGTATTATCAAATCTTCAAAGGAGATGGCAGTTCCAAAAACTTGGGATCATCAGAAGACAAGAAGATTTAATCCAGAAGAAACTTAGGATTTGAAGATAAATCACAAGTTTAGGGGAGGATTGTTGGGAATTAAACACTTCAGAGTTAGTACTGCCAAGGGATGAGTTAGTACTGCTAGTTATTTCTATGTCTCACTGTTAATCCTGTTAGTAACATTTAATACTGCTAAAAAAGAAAAATAGTTAGATTATGTTTTTCTTGGTTTTGAGCTAACTCTTTCAGGATAAACAATGAAGTGTGAAATTGGTTACTCAATGATGCATTATTTGAGGGGAGGAATGTTGTTTGTTCTTGAAGTGTTGGTTTTAATACCACACAACAAATGGTCATCAGTTCACCATGTCTTATAGACATCAAGAATTGACTAGTCCAGAGCAAACGGCTACTGGTAAAAATAGATAGAGAGATGTGTGAAAAACAGACAGAGTGCAAAGTGAGTTAAAAGAATTAAGAGATAAAATGTGAACTTAAAAACAGAAAGAGAGATTGTGTGCAGCTATTTTTTAGTAATACAAAGTTTTAGAGTTTGTACTGCTATTGTTGGAGAAGTTAATACTGCTAGGCTTATTTTAGTACTGCTAGGCCAAATTTAGTACTGCTGGATGACCATTAGTACTGTTTGGACCCTAACAGAATTTTTCATTACTTAATAGAGCCGTTGAGATATTTCCGCCAAATACCTATGATATAGGGTCTGACCAATTGGACTTTCGCGATCTTTCTATA
Organism: Tanacetum coccineum; assembly: GCA_026074375.1. NCBI lineage: Eukaryota > Viridiplantae > Streptophyta > Magnoliopsida > Asterales > Asteraceae > Tanacetum > Tanacetum coccineum. Next base: position 43,685 of record BQNB010036575.1, on the reverse strand, counting down.
TATACGTTTGATTTAATCACGATAAACTCAATTTCTTTAAGTCGGTCAAACCATATCTCTTCATTTTCTCTATATAATCTCAATTAACCTTCTCCAGCATTCATTCTTTCATAAACGATCATATCCCACACGATTACTCACACTTTTATTCATGGCAAATTTGGAATTTTGTGACAAGCACAACATGGTAGCATTTTTAGAGAAATCTACAGGCAGTGAAGGGTTTCATCATGTCATCGATTTCCTAACTCAAAGTCATATTTGCTATGCACTCTCAAAGAAACCAGATGTTTATATCTCTTTTATCAAACAATTTTGGAGGTCTGCTGAAGTTACTACTGATGATAATGGAGAAGTCCAGATTACTGCTACCATTGATGGTCACTCAAGGACTATCACTGAAGCATCTTTAAGAAGGCATCTCAAGTTGGATGATCATGATGGTATTACTTCTATACCCAACTCAGAGATTTTTGAGCAGTTGGCACTCATGGGATATCACACCGATTCAGATAAGTTAACTTTTCAAAAGGGTGCTTTTTCTCCTCAATGGAGGTTTCTTATCCACACTATTCTTCATTGTCTAAGCCCAAAGAAGACTGCTTGGGAGCAGTTTAATAGTAACATTGCAACTGCTGTTATCTGTTTAGCTACCAATAGGAAATTTAATTTTTCTAGGTTGATTTTTAAGCATATGGTGTCTAATATTTCAAGCCCCCATAAGTTTTTAATGAACCCTAGGTTCATTCAAATATGCTTAGATATGCAGAGGAAACAACTTCAACAACACTCAAGAACATATCATGTACCCTCTCTTAGCATTAAAGTTTTTAACAATATGAAGAGGCCTACAAAAGGGTATTCAGGCCAGGAAGTTGCTTTATTCCCTTCTATGCTAACTGTTTCTGAACCTTCCACTTCACCTTCAAGAATTACATCTTCACCTTCCCACTCACTTGAACCTTCACCTTCGCCTTCGCCTTCACCTGCACCTTCAACTGACCACTCACCTAATCATACCACTGCTGCTGAATCATTCCCATCTCTAACACAACCAACACAACCATTACCTGGAGCAGAATAACATTTTCCTACACCGCATGACTCACCTCTCCATGTTGTTCACTCACATAGAAGTGATGAGGGTAGCATGAAACTCAATGAATTGACGACTTTGGTTATCAAATTATCTGAGAGATTTAGAGTTTTGGAGGATGATTTGAAGAAGACCAAGCTCACTTACAGTGCTGCTGTCACTAAGCTCATTCTAAGGGTAAAGAAATTAGAGGCTAAAGTCAAGGTTGGAAAAGCAAGGAAAAGAGCTCAGGTTGTCCTTTCTGAAGATGATGAAGATGTTGAAGATGATTCTTCCAAACAGGGGAGGAAATTATCTGATGCAGAGGTTCAAGAGAAAGCAAGCACTGAAACTAAACCTATTATTCAAGAAGCGACTCCCACTGAAGTCATTCAAGATCAAGGAAGCAGTGAGAAAGGGAATTCTGAAGTTAGTACTGCTGGAGCAACAAAAGGTACTGCTAGTGAAGTTCCAGTGGTTAGTACTGCTGAGGAAAATATTAGTACTGCTGGAAGAACTGTTACTTACAGAAGAAGGAGTGAAGAGGAAAGGACAAGAAAAGACAAGGGAAAAGCAATAATGACAGAGCCTGAGCCCAAGAAAAAGTCTAAGAAAGAGCTTGAACAAGAAAGGTTGAGTTTTGCTGAAGCCATTAGACTGCAAGAACAAATGGATGAAGAACAAAGGGCACAGATTGCAAGGGATGAAGAAATTGCTAGACAATGGAATGAAGAGGAAGAGCAAAGAGTTATGTCTGAAGCCAAGTCAACTAAGAAGATAGATTGGAATGATCCTTCAGTCATAAGGTATCATGCTTTAAAGATGAAACCAAAGACAGTTGCCCAAGCAAGGAGGAATATGGTTAAATACTTGAAGAATCAGGGAAACTACAAGATTAGTGACTTCAAGGGAATGTCTTATAATGAGATTAGGCCAATATTTGAAAAGGTTTAGGATTTTAACCAACATATTGAGCCTATGGAGCATGGAAGTGAAAAGATGAAGTCTCCTGAAAAGATTGAAGAAGAAGATGTTGATGCACAAAAGGAAATGAAAGAAGTTTCTAAAGAATCTGGAGCAAAAAGAAAGAAATCTCTTCCTAGAAAAAGCACAAGAGGTACTGTTAAGAGACAAAAGATGGAAGAAGAAACTGAGAAGGAAGATCTCAAGGGATACTTAGACATAGTTCCAAGAGAAGAGTTTGCAGAAGATGTTGAATCTCTATCTACAAAATATCCAATTGTGGATTGGAAGACTTGTGTTCTGACAGAGAATTTCATGTATTATCAAATCTTCAGAGGAGATGGCAGTTCCAAGAACTATAAGATTTTGAGTGAGATGCTTGAAGACTTTGATAGACAAGATGTTATGGACTTATACAGGCTAGTCAAAGAAAGATATAGTGCTTCAAGACCAGAAGGATATGATTTGATGCTTTGGGGAGATCTGCATACTTTATTTGAGCCTGATGAAGAAGATGAAATATAGAAGAATCAGCATGAATATAATCTGAAAAGTTGGAATTTATGTAATTTTTGTGGTATTCATATTCTGCTGATGCAAAATGGGATTGCTATACATATGCTGACAGAGAAGAAATATCCTCTAAGTCAAGAAATGCTATCAAAGATGCTGAGTAAAAGATTGGAGGTTGATCATGAAAGTACACAAGCATATGAACTACTAAAGTTCATCAGATCACAAGTGCAGAAGTAGAAGAGTGTTTGAAAGAATCATCATCAGAAGACAAGAAGATTTAATCCAGAAGAAACTTGGGATTTGAAGATAAATCACAAGTTTAGGGGAGGATTGTTGGGAATAAATCTTCACAGGAGTTAATACTGCCAGGGTATAACTAACAGTACTAATGAAGTTAGTACTGCCAGTACAAACTTAGTACTGCCAGAGTTAGTTAATACTACTAGAAGAAAGATTAATACTGCTGATGGTCAAAGCTGCTGACTTGGAGATGAGGATGCAAAGAGATAAATAAGGAATGTATATCTTTTATATTTGTATTTGAATATAATTGTAACTGATCCTAAAAGTTAGTTAGTTATCTTGTAAAGGACTCCTTGTGGTGTATAAAAGGAGATCCTAGGTTAAGGTTTAAGATATGCTTATTCTTAAGAGATAGAGATACATCATAGAGAAAGAACGTAGTAATAGTTTCAAGGTTTGTAACCCTAGTACTAATCAAGAGTACTCATATTATCAATAATATTGAAGCAGTTTGTGGTTTTATTCATTGTTCTTTGTTTGGTACTGTTCCATTGATAAATACCTCTAGAGTATCAAAGTGTAGATTCCACATACACTTTGATATACAAACAAAGTCTGATCAATTGTTATTTTGGATTCATCCAAGGTAACATACACTTTACTAGGTAAAGAACCGATCAAGGCGTGGGATCAACAAGAAATTTCATTTTAGTATTATCCAAGTTCCTCAACATACCATCAAAAATAAGTTCAGAAAAGTTAAACTTTTGACTAGTGGCCAGATATATAACAGCTGAAGCAATATTTGTGGAAAACTCATTCCAGCTGGTAGATTTTAAGCTTAAACAATGTAAAATGGTATGTATCAGAAACATCTCTTAGAAACTGAAATTCCATAATTCGTAAAACATAGAACAAAACCATTGTCAACCAAACGTGAAACTAAAACAACACATCTATTTATAGTAGGTGCATAATGACAATTGTCCAAAAAAATAACTAAGTCATTAGGTAAAACTAAGTCAAAACTTCTAATAGCTTCTACAGCTGCACAAAATCCATTGCCCACGTACAAATATAAAGCTCATTGTTTCAGCTTCCTATCTCTTCTATCCCGAGTAGTGTTTAACAATAAAGTACCAACAACCAGTGTCATACACCCAGGATTTATTAGGGAAAGAATTCTATAGTGAAGATACCTGAAGTACTGGCAGAACCGGCTTACTTCTTCTTCTTCATCAACTCAGCAAGGTAGACAGGACAATTCCTTCTCTAGTGACCCACCTCTTTGCAGTTGTGGCATGTCCCGTTCTTTGCCTGGTGCTCTTTCTTAGCAGGTGAAGGGTTCTTAGGCTTAGGGGCATAAGCTAGCTTAGACTTGCCTTTGCCTTTTCCTTTTCCCTTAACAGCTTGCGGTTTCTTGTTGGGTTTCTAGATTCTACCACCTTGAATCGCAAGGACTTATGGTGTAGCAGCCTTCTTTGGTAAGCCTTTTTCATACTCAATAAGCATAGCATGTAATGCACCAATTGTCTTCCCCATGTTACGCATATTGTAGTTCCTTACAAATCTAGCAAGGTCATTACTGAGGCCATTAAGAATTAAGCCAACATTAATGTCTTGAGGGAGAATATAACCAAGGCGTTCTAATTGTTCCAGATAGCTCCTCATCTTAAGAATATATGAGCTAATGAATTGCCCCTCTTTTTGTTTGCAAGCATGAAAAGTTTGAATGAGATCAAATCTTTCAACTCCAGTTTGTTTTTTAAACATAGATTCAAGCTCTTGAAGCATGTCATATGGACTATAGTTTTCAAATTGTCTTTGAAGTTTGGGAGATATGTTATTGAGCATAAGACATGCAACATCATTATGACGATCATATTGAGCATTGCATGCTTCCAATCCCTTATCAGGAGCATTAGGAGCAGGAGCAGGGGTCATAGGTTGTTCTAACACATTGAGTTTCTTTTCAACTCCAAGGACAATCCTTAGTTAACGAAACCAATCATTGAAATTGGATCCAGAAAGTTTTTCTCTTTCGAGCATTGACCTGAAAGCCAAATTGGTCAAGTTTTGAGCAGGTAATGCCATCTACAAAACATACAAAAGTTCAACATTTAGTACGTTTGATAATATTCCTTAAGCGAAAATTAACTAACCCTAAACAATTAATTGTCTAAACGCTAGGTACCTAATTGACATAACACAATCACATCAGTTGATCTGCTAGCAATAGTGTATTCAAAAGGTAATTGAAAATCAATGATTGCAATACAAGTGCAATTCATAGATCCTTATGGGACTTAGTTATGACACTTGTGTACAAGCAGATAGTGTCAAGTAAGCTTGTTTCATCTCATCTATGCCTCGGGCTTAAGGATCTCGCAAGCTTAACTCGATTAAGTCGCCTAATAAAGAAACATGATTATTTCACCAACGTCTCACGATGAGTGAACAACCACCTTGGGTTGCAATTTACATGCCTCTCACATAGAGTAAAAAGCAATTGAAAGTGTTCTTACAATTGGGTGGCAACGACTTTGTTTCAAAGGGTATAGTATTTGACAAATAACATGTATATCAAATATGTACGAAGAAGCATGCATACATCTTCATATCATAGGTTTTAATAAAAATCTTTACTCAATTAAGTTATTTTATCATAGTGCATTAAGATGTCATTAAATATAGCTCGTGTATAAAATAATGACAATGCATTTTTTTAACAAATTGACGATTCAACGTGTTTTTAAAGCTAAAGTAATGTACTTTTATCACGAGATTTACAAGACAAGTTCCCTAGACCGTCAAGCAATCATTAACAAGGTAGTGCATAGCAATTCGCCTTGTCAGGGAAACCATCTTAACTATAGACCATGGAGTTTGGATGTATTTACACGTTCTGTCGCACCTATGCATTATAGGTCGTGTAAACCACCGAATTTTAGTCATTAATAAAAGTAAAAACCTTTAGTTTTAGAAAACACATTATAAACTAATGTACTTGCAAGTCTCGTCGCGGGTGCAAATTATTATGGGATGTAAGGCCAACCCTTGATGACACATAAGACTTTGCAAGAACAATAGCTTTTAATAAATCTTGTTTCATAGGTTTTTGTTAGCCCTAAAATATGGTGACTCTCTGGCAAAATTCATGTTGCGTTTTGATTTCTTCTTGTTGCGTTTTGACTTCCTTCTTGTTGCGTTTTGACTCATTGCGTTTTGACTCACTGCGTTTTGACTCATTGCGTTTTGACATTGGTTGCGTTTTGGTTCACTGCGTTTTGATTACAGGTTGCGTTTTGAAGACCACGACTGCGTTTTGACTAAACGTTACTCTGCCCAATTTTTTTATTCATTGCGTTTTGATTAGAAATCTTGTGTGAAGAAAAGGGTTTCAGTAAAACGGCCATAACTTTTGATCCGTAAGTCCGTTTCAGGCCCGTGACCTCTCAAATCGAAGAGAAAAACGAGACGGATCACGCTGTAACCACCCTTTAGCTGGTTAAGGATTTTTCAAGGCCCAAAAAGCTCGTTTACTATGATTTATTGACATTTTTTAGTTTTTTGGAATTTGTGTTACACTTGTTTTTGTTCTAGCTCACGGCCCATCTGTATTTTGAGGCCCGTTTCAGTTTGGTGAGCCTAGTTAAACAATCTGCTGTAACCCTAGCCAGAAAATTATCTGTTTTTAGACAATTAAATCATTGGCCGCTGAGTCCGAATCAATTCATTCACGGTTTTTTCTATTGATTTTGTAAAATCCCGTTAATTCATTTATCGGTTTTAATCATAGACGTGTAAAATCCCGTGAACGTGAATTGCATACAAACACCACAATCAAGAATCGAGACTCATAAGACACAATCAACCATAACAACACACCACACAAACAACAACACTTAATCCCAAAACGATCCTGAAAAGATTCACTTAAATGACAAAATGGCTAGAGATTTGGATTACGATGACATGTGATCACGAAGTTGATTTGGTATCCCTTATTTGCAATTGAAGTTGGATTTCACAAAGGCGTCTACTTATTTCATCATCGTGACTTTCTTCTATTTTCTATCGATTGATGACTTGCTTGAACGTATACATTTATGATTAAGACTTGGATTATCTAGTTTCCAGCGGTCAAGGGGTGGTTGGATGAAGACCTGGACAACTATCACTTAAAGGAGTTACGTTGTAGTACTCAGTGTCACACGCAGATGTCGATGTGGATAATTTCAAGAGGTGTTGTACTTCTTATACTTTTGATGGAGTATAAGGTACTTAGAGATTTTCTTCTGCACCGTTCTTCAATCAACAATAGTGCAAGATTAAGTAACAAATTTGGGGGATTTTACTTCAGTTTCAAGTTTGATATATCGGGTTTACTTCACCATGTGATCACGACAATAGCCTACAGAATAACAAAAGAAAGTTGCATGGTATCTTTTCAACGACTTCATTCACACCTCAAGTGTCTTTTAAACAACGACTTAAAAGGAAGTCGAACCGAGGATGGATTCAAACGCGCATTTACGACACTTTTTTGTCAAGATCTAGAGACTTTCACAGGCACGATGTTCCTAAACGTGGATCAACTAGAAAAGCAACTTGACAACAAAGAATTTCAAGAGATTGGATCCATGGCTTCTTTTAAAGTACTCGAGACACAGTTTCAAATGTTCATCAACTCACAGATCTATTTAAATGATGAATATATTGTAATGACACGAAACTACTTTCTAGAATACACTCGACTCGATATTCCAGAATTCCGTGATACACTGATCCAAAACATGGATTATGTTAAAAAGTCGATTGAGAAAAGAGCGCTGCATAAAATGGAGTATGACAGCAGGGTGAATGAAAGACTGATGCAGACAACAGAGGATAAGGTTGATTCGAGTAAAGCATTGGATGCTAGTTTGGTTGATACAGAAAGCAGTGGGACAACATTAAAAGAGCAAGATACAAGCAGCAGATCAGGGAATGATTCACATGCTGATGATGCAGATATCAGACCCATCTCTGATGAAGAGCCAATGGCTGAGGTACAAATGACTGCTGAAATCAATGTCTTTGCTATAGGACAACAGCATACTGAGCAACCCGAACTCCATAATAAAGGAGAGGTTGGCCAGAATGCTGAACAATGTCATGACACATGTCCTTTGCCTGCTACATTAACTGATAACCAGACAACTGAATTTTCAAATCAATCTCTTGAATCTGAAAATATTCGTCTCAAAAAGACCGTTGCCCAATTTCAAAAAGATTTTTTAAGAATGGAAGCACATTGTGTTAATCTTGAACTTAAATATCAAAATCAAGCTTTAAAAGAAGGGCAACATGGTCAATTTTCGAAAGTAAAAAGTAATGAAGCCAAGGTTAAACATGACATCGATGTAATTGAAACAATAAACATCGAATTGGAACATAGTGTGGCTAAATTACTCGCAGAGAATGAGCAGTTACATAAAGAAAAAGAGCACTTGAAACAGACTTACAAAGATCTTTTTGATTCTATCAAAAGGACACGAGTTCAGACCAAAGACCAGAATGACTCTTTAATGGCACAACTGAACAAAAAGTCTAATGAAAATGCTGATGTACTAGCTCAGATTCAGAAAAAGGGGTTTGCAATTGCAGCATTAAAAAATGAGTTAAGGAAACTAACAGGAAATAGTGTGAATACTAAGTTTGCAAAGCCATCAATCTTGGGAAAACCGGTTGGACAACCACTCAAAAACCAATCCGTTGTTAGACAACCGACTGCGTTTAAGTCTGAAAGACCTAGAATTTCAAAACCACGGTTTGCCTCCCAAGTTGATGTGAACAACGACTTGTCAAAACCAGTCACTACACATCATTTGCCTAAGGGAAGAGAATCTGCCCCTGCAAAACCTCATCACATGATTGCACCAAGCTCATCTAGGTATAGCTCAAACGACATTGTTCATAATCACTACCTAGAGGAAGCTAAGAAAAAGACACATGAACACTCTAGGATCCCTAGAAATTTTTCTGACTCCAAACATTTTGTTTGCTCGACATGTCAGAAATGTGTCTTTAATGCCAATCATGACGCTTGTGTAATAAAATTCCTGAAAGAAGTCAACTCGCGTGCTAAGGTTCCATCCAATAAGACAACAAACAGAAACAAACCCGTAGAGCAAATAAGGGTTGCAACGAAACCAAAAAGACAGATCCCAAAAGGACATAGGTTTTCAATCAAAAAGACTACCACTGTGCATGAGAAAACAACAAGTCCTAGATCTTGTCTTAGGTGGCAACCAACGGGTAGAATTCTCAAGACTGTTTGTCTTAGATGGGTTCCAACAGGAAAGACATTCGCCTCTAGCACAACAAAGGTTGAAAGTGAACCCCCAAATGGTTCAAATGCAGATATCACTAACCAATGTGAAAGCAAACAAGCTCTTAATGTCAGTGCAGGTACTCTCTTAAGTACAGGTACATCGTTCAATCCTACAGAGGAAGGACTCAGAGTTTGGTTGCGAAAAAGAAAGATATCTCAGAAAACAGGGCTTCAAGGAATTTTGATCTGATGATCACAAAATGACGTTTGAACACAGCAGTTCAAGCCTCGGTCGTCAATGTCAAATGGTGTTGTTGTAATTTTTAAGGGGGGGGGGGGGGATATACAATATTATTGACAAAAAGCCAAAAACAAAACCCAAAACACCAACCTATTACAAAACTAAAGAAAAATTTCTTCAGCTTGGTCATAACAACCACTCAAAAGTCTTTATCTGACCAACTAGATAAGATTATCCAACAACAAAACCCAAATCTACCTACAAAAACAAAAACAGCCTCCATAAAAAAAACAGATTTCACAAAAAAAAAATCATCATCCACAAAAACCTAAATCATTATGATCATAATAAAAAACCACACAGATCCATTTCCCTCTACAAAACCCTCATCAAAACAAACAACCTCAAGCCCAATATCAAGATCCAAATCAAATTTTAAAAAAATAATCTTGATTTGTTCACGGACGAATGAAGGAAGGGGTAATTAAGGTTGTGTGGGAATATAAATGGGTGGGAGATAAATGGATATGGTTCGCTCGGTGTAGTGATTATTTTTGGGTTGTTACCGTCGTGGCAGTTTAAGATGAAACGGTGGTGGGTATGAAAGAAGTGGGTGGCTCAAATGGGACATGGGTATTCGTTAATTGGTTGTGTTAATGATGATTAGTGGGTCACGAACCAATTCACAAACCAAGATTCTAATCTCAGTACACTTAACAAGAAACCCATATTCCAATATCGTAACAAGACTTTTTCCATCCTTCAAAACCCACCCGACTGCAGCGGAGATGGTGTTAAATTATAATTGGAATATAGTTTGTTCATGTGTTTATTCAGTTTAAATGAAACTAAAGAAAAGAAGGGTTTGTTGTTCGTGGGATATGAAACTGATAAGATGATTATGGGTTGTTTAGTTTATTTAAACTGAAAGAAAGGGTTGAATATTTGTTGGTATATAAACATGTGAAAGTAACACATTTATGTGTTCAGTGTTTATGGCATACACGAATATAAGGAGTGCAAGTTTCGATGGGTACAAGCTATAGTCTCTATTCAGTTTTATAAAGAAACTGGTGGAGGGTATGGATCGTGAATGTGGGCTTCAGTGGGCTAGCTTGGGCTTCAATGGGAATGAATATACACGCATGTATATGTTTATTATTTAAACCAGCAACACTCATCACCGTACCCTTAAAACTGAACCAACTTCTTCAGTTTTTGAACCCCTCGCAGAACCTTTCTAAGCTGAACTGAACCCATCAGTTTTGAACCGTTCGCTGAACCTCCAGCACCGAACTGAACCCTTCAGTTCTAAACCTCCAGTGAATCTGAACTCGTTTGCTGATCGCAGGTTAGAACTTAAAGCCGTACCACGTGTCAGCAAACTCCCAAAACTGAAGCAGATCTTTCAGTTTTGAATCGCTGAAGCCAAACTGAATCCCCTTCAGTTTTTATCCTTCATCGAATTATATTCTTGGACGCTGAACCAGTCATGAATCTGGTCACCAAACTGAACTGAATCTCCAAGAATAGCTGAAGAACCTCAGCAACTTTTACAACAAGGTATATAATTTTGTTTGTATTTATTTTTGTTGTAACTCAGAGTAGCTAAATGATTTAGCTAACAAGAAAAGGAAAAGAAGAGGTTCATTGAGCAGCAAGAACATTAAATGTTATAATCTTTTCTATTAACTTTATCTTTTGTATCTGTAATGTAATGAAAGCTAATAGAAATGATTATCAGTTATGTTGTTCAAGTTATATCAGTTGTGTAAGAAGAAGCCGTTATGCTCACTTACTACTGAATTTTACTTAGGCTATTTGTATATTCAAATAGGGGGAGATTGTTGGGTCAGTCCCTGAGCCCAACAGTCTCTCAGAAGATTTAAACATAAAATCGTCTAAGTGTAAACAAGCTGAAAATACTTCAGCTCCAGCTCTTCAGGTATTCAAACAGAATCTTCAGTTCAGTTTAGGTTGCGGAATAGAAACTGACGAAGGCCTTACCAAGAGCTTCACTTTTACAACAAAGTAAGAATTGAGAAGTGTAAACAAGCTAAAGACACTCAAGCAGCATCTTAACTTCAGTTTAGGTTGACGAACAGAAACTGAAGTGAACCTTAGCAAGAGCTTCACTTCTACAGCGAATCGTGCTTTATGCCATTTACTTTGTTGTAATTCAGTGTAAGAAGAAGCCGTTATGCTCACTTACCACTGACCAAACTTAGGCTATTTTTCTATCCAAATAGAGGGAGATTGTTGGGCCAATTTAGTGCCTAATTGTCCCTTGTACATGATTTGTATAAAAAATATCCTAAGTAGTTAATTAAGTCGCTGAACATATTTATGTTCAGCGAGTCATCCTCAAGTAGTCCTTCAGAGTCTGAAGAAATAGACTCGGCACAAACTGAGGCAGTTCTCAGCGAGTAAAGAAAGGTCCAGGTCAGGATGATGGACTTAGTAAGTGTCGACAAATAACTTACTAACTCCCTGAAGACCATCACTACAACCTGAAGACCATCACTACAACCTGAAGATTAGCATTGGCGGGAACTTCCTTAAAGCTAAAAGCAAAGGAAGACCTAAAGTACAAGAGTGGTTTACTTGTACTTTATGTAAGCAAAAGTTTTATCTTTCCCAAATGCATAAAGAAGAAAAGTATGGCAGAAGTACAAGAGTTGCTAAAAAACAAATAGTTAAATTAGCCATTTGCTTTTGTCCTTGATGGAAAGTGCACATAGGTGGAAAAGCTACAAAGCTGGAAAGTGCACATGGGCTGTACCTTTGTTGAAGCTTCTAAGAGAAGCTTTACTTTTCTTTATATACTAGGTTGTAAGTAGTGATAGTTATCAATTCCTAAATATACAAAAATGTACCTTAGGCCTTAAGGTATTAGTTGTTAGGTTTGATCCTCTCCTAGAACTCACTAAGAAAAATGCTTGTGGTTCATATTAGGAGAGTTTATTTGTCATTCAATCCCGGTTGTTGTTCCGCTAACAACCTGGTATAATTTTTTGATTCATTTCAATAAAGAGTTAAACGTTAAAGAGAACAAATTGTGTTATTAGTATCTTTATCAGGTCTTGTTGTAATATATCAGATGTTACACGAATCTAGGGACCAACACATAGCACAAAAAACTAATCCGAAATTATTGTCGACTTCAGGCCCCGACCAGACAAGGATGAAGTCTTCCCTAACCTTAGCAGTAAACTACAAAGTTGTAGCCTACTGAGTCGTGAATCCACCGTAAAAATTTCATCCTCTAATTCATTACAATTATTGAGTTACAAATTTTTTAGTGAATTGGTGACATGCAATTAGCCAACAAAAAATTTAAAAAAGCACACATATAACTAGTTAAATCATCGGATTTGCATGTAAAATAAACACTTAATCATAAAATCATATATCAACATATCAATGTATATTATCCATGATAAACATGCATGTGTTCATCATGGAGAATCAATTAAACAAGTAATTACTGTAAGCAAGTCAAAAACAAAAATTAAAGCAAGTAAACATGCGTTATTTACACGTAAAAATTGCATACGACCTAGGGTTTTCTTCTACTAATTTTAAAGATCATCTAGGTCGACAATAAACCAAGAAAAACGCCCTTAAGGGCTGATTAAAATTAAAACCAAGAAAATATGCGAATCATACATTTTTAGGTCCAATTTTACGTTTTTTATGTAATTAACTACACTATACGATGGCTCTGATACCATCATTGGAATCTAACATATTAAAAATGTAAATCACACGAGTAAAATGCAGCGGATAGATAGATCTTGTATAACATACAATTAATTAACATAAACACAAGTAACTACTTAGTTTACCTTTTCTTGTTGTGGATTGAACGAGGAACGAATTCAAGGACACAATTAACACAACTTCAATGAAACAATAAAGATTTTAAACTAATAATCCTCTATGCTTTCACACACACGAGTATTAGCGATTAAATTAATATGCTAGTTTTTAATCGCATTAACAAACCAAATATTTTTGTTGCTTAAGCAAAAACGAAAACCCTTCACCTATGGGTCGTCCGATTTCACAAAAGGGGGAAGAAAAGAGAAGTTTGGCTTGCTAGGGTTTTCAAGATTAGCGAATACTGAATCCTAGAGGTTCATTATATAGCCAAGCAAAATTAGGGAACAAGTAATTACCATAATCCTTATCACATAAGGAATTTTCTCTTTTTCCTTTTCTTTTGTACATTGGCCGGTCGGGGGAGGGGGGGTTTTAGGACCTTCCCTTTTGTTGGTTTTACAACTAAGTCCCTTTACTTAATCGTTAACTACCGTTAGCCAACAACCATTAAGTAACTATTTAATTAACGATTGTTATGTACTTATCGTGAAATAATAATTAATATAATACAATAATATATTAATTACATTATATAAATTGAATGTAAACGTAACGTGTGCGACCCATAGGCTCATGTAATTTCTGGACATATATTTATTTATGATATGGACATATCCTAACAATTTTAAGACGGTTTGGAACTGTTGTTTTTGCTTTTTCGCAGCATTGCATATATATGTAGCTTCAACAAGACACTTGGATAGACAATGCTCTTAGTACTTTGGATCATGTAGGTAACATATCCTCCTTTTGGCGAGAAAGATACAATGAAGCTTAATTTTGAGCAACTTTCAAGAGTTTGACCCAATGTCAATTTTATTTCCAATATTCTCCTCTTTTAGGCAACTTTTCTGGTTTGATTGGTTGAGATGGATGTTGGTGCAACATTGACTAGGATCTCCTTTATGTTTTAACGATAAAAAATAAACGTTCACAAACGTAAAATAACAAACGATAGCCAAAATCCAGAAAAACGGATTTAGGAATCTGGCGCACTGGGCACGCGTCAGCGCCTCACTCGCGAACTCTATTTTTACAGATTTTGCAATGCCGGCTTTCCTCTTACCCGACACATGTGGAAACTTCAATAAAGGTATATACATGATATTTGAGCATTTGAGAACACTCCAAATAAGGTTTAGACTTATAGGGGATCAAAAACGAATCCTCTTGTTTTTCTATAAAACGCCAACTCAAATCCTTTAACAAACGCCTCTAGCCAAGGCCGAAACCTCTTTATAAATCTAGTACGATCATATTTTCAACATACCAACAAGTAAAAGTATTCCTTTGACCTTAATCCGGATTTACGTTGTTTCTAATCACGTAACGGGTTTTACTCCCTTGTTGCTCAAACTAAGTCAAAGGTCACTTTGCGTAAACGCATCCTTTCCTGTTATGGGATATGATTTACTTAAGATGCAAAGCACTTAACTTGTTTGCATCAAGATGATTAGTGATCAAATCCATTGTTGATTATCATGGATTAAAGTCTAGGTTAGGAATTAAAAATGTGGTGTCATTATGGGAATTACATTAGTTTATTAGTAAGTTAAAACACAAGGGCTAGAAGTGTAATTAGTGGAAACGTCCCTTGTGTTAGGCCTATAAATAACACCCTCTAATCAACATTAGATGGTGAAGCTCCAAATTGTATTTCCCTTACATTTTTCCTTTAAATAAAAACCTTTTGAAATAGTAAAAATGCTCTCTCTCTAGATATGGCTTATTCATACTTCGAGCTTCCCCGACCTCTCGAGATAGTGGATCTTTGATCACCACAAGTGGTATCAAGAGCCATAAGGTGATTCGTGATGTTTTCATGCTTAATCGACGAGCTTATTTTGGTCAGATTCGGCTTACTGGTATATAACAACTTATTCAGATCTGTTCGTGCTTACTAGATGTGCTTATTTGATTAGTTTATGCTTATACAATGCTTATTTAGTTTTTTACCGTTCAAATAAGTCCAATAACAGTCCATTTCGATTCAAAAGTCCAAAACTGTATTCATCACTCCATCACAGTAAATATAAGTCCAAAATAGTCAAAACACTACTTTTTCATGTGCATAACCGCTTAAAATCATATTTTCGTAAGTTGACAGCGGTAACGGTTACCGAAAATGATTACGAAAGAGATTTCAGATGTGATTTTTGTAGTGGTTTCGGATGTGATTATGGAAAGTAAGAAAGTAATTTACGAAAGTATGGTTTCATAAGAAGGTTTCGGTAACTGCTCAAGAGGTTACGGATCTGGTTTCGTATGAGTCATATAAGGGGTTTCGTATAAGAGCTTTCGTATCAGGCTTTGTATCTGGTTTCGATGATGTTTCATGTAAGGTTTCGAATATGGTTTCATTTGGTGGTTTCATACATGGTTTCGTAAATGGGTTACGAAAAAGGTTTTGTATAGAGCTTTCGTATGAGGTTGAGTATAAGAGGTTTCGTATGATTTTGATTAAGGTTTCGTACGAAAGTTTAAGTGGTAAAAATCAAAACTAAATGAAAAGAAAGATTGTATCATAAACAACAAAAACCAACGAAGTCAACTCGGTAATAACCGAGTTGAACTCAGTTCTGGTTTACCTCATCCACACAACCATAATACTAACTCCAACATCAAACCACAAAGACAAATCCACTAACCTAAATCCCATTTTCCTCATACTCATAAACTACAACAGCAAAACAGACATTTGGTTGTTCATACAACAAAGACTCAAGACAAAAAGGAAAACAAAAGTCGTGATCTCTGCTCATATATTTTGTGTTTAACAATAAATTTATGACCTTTAACAAATCGAAAAAACATGAAAGTAAGATTCATCGTTGATCTTTTGAAAGCAAAGCTTCCTCTTTCAATATCCCAAAATTAAAAGAAAGAACGTGAAAAAAATCTGTTCCATTCTTCCTTTGTTTCGTTCATAAAAATGCAAAATTAAACACTTGCAAAATACCTTACCCGAGACCTAAAGCAAGGATCTTGAAGCCAACAATGGTCTTGATTCGTTATTTTTGTGGTTCTTCTTTCGTGGGGTTATGCAAACTGAAAAAGATAGATGGTTGTGAGGCTGCAAGATAAATAATCTTGGCTGCGTCAAGTTGATTGTGTAAGGATTAGTGAAGGTATGGAGATATAAGGCAAGAAGGATTGATTTGAGAAGAGTTAAATGGAAGTATGATACTATAGAAGTATTTTTTTATGAGAGATAAGTGAATGACTGCGTTTGTGTTATGTGTGGGGTTGCCCTAACTTTTGAAATTTATCTATCGAGCATTCTAGGTTACTTGGAAATGGGCTTTTGATCTAAAATATCATTCATACATGGGCTGTAAAATTAATCATGGTACTGGGCTTATATCAGAAAGTTGCAAAGTGATAATGGGTGTTATGTTAAATGATGTATACGAGTTAGTAATGGGCTTATATGCATTTTTGTATAAAAATGGTTCATTGGACTGAATTTGTGGCTAGTTATTGGACAATGGTTGAACATGGACTTATAAAAACATCACGTATCACTTAAAAGATCCTTATCGTATATTCACTTACACCGTTCAAAAAGGCTAAGTTTGGGATTTAACCGCATGAAATGTCTACGGGGATAATTTTTTATCACTCATTTGAAGTTGAAGTGAAATTTCACGAGTGCATATTCTTATCATATCTTAAAGTCAGGGTTGGTTGGATGATGACTTTAAAGATAACTTGTTTGAGCTTATAACCGGTGTTGATGAAGACTTGTCAAATCCAGCAACGTGTGATCTACAAACTTAGAAGTTGCTGCTCAATGCGCACATTTGCTATCACTTGAAGGAGTTACGTTGTAGTGCTTAGTGTCTCAAATATTTGAGGATTTGTCAAGAGACTTAGGTCTACTTATACTTCAAGGAATTACGTTGTAGTATTCAGTGTAAGTTTGGAGTCACGTGGATAGTACAAGACATAAGACATAAGTTTGGGTTATTCTACTTCAATATCAAGTTTGTAATATTGATTTTTCTCCATCAGTAGTCATTACAGAAAGCCGACAGAATACGAGGTTGGAAATGAATTAGTCAGAGGAGAAACAAATAAAGGTTTATCGGCAATTAATTCTCACGGAATATTTTTACGCTTAACAGGATGTATTCCTCACATGTACAAGTTCACACTTCCTCTACACAATCCTTCAATCCATTCATCCTAATCACTTGTTTACCTTTCTTACTCAACAAGTGATTTCATCTCTTCTTCATACGCCTTAAACATCTTCTTCTTAAATAATCCCATAATCACATTTGCCCACTCTTTTCTTCCTTATTAGCAATGTGATTATTAAACCAAATTAATCCTTTTATTTCATCCTTATCTTCATCTTTTTCATCTTCATCTTCAAACCCTCAGTCACATAAGCCTTCGCCAAATAATCCCTCAAAATGCCAACTCACATTCCCTTACACAATGTACTATCCTTGTACTTGTTGTACTTCTTGTTCCTTACATTCTAAACAATATATCATCCATATCTTTTCAAAACATTCTCCACCACTCATTCACTATTCACCTTCTTCTCTATTTAATTTGAATTTTACACACACACTTCATCATCTTCACCCTTGATCAATCTATTTCATTAATCTAAGACCCATACTCTTTTCTCCACCCTTGGATTGTTTTCAAACAAACACATAAACACACTTCCACTTCTACCCTTGATCAAGCCACCTCATCAATCCAATATACCTCATTCTCTTCTCAACCATTAGATTGAACTCTCATCCCAAACAAACACACTTCCTCTCACAAACATACACTTCTCACTTACACAACAAACACAACTCTCTTATCACCCTTGATCTTGCCATATCATTTATCCAACCTATCTCTTTTCTTCACATCCTCACCCTTCATTTCAAACTAAGATCATGAGGCACTATTTTATTACATCATGTCATATCATGACAACTCATTCACAACCCATCCTCTCTTATCTAACACGTGGCTAATTTAATTTGAAATTTAAATTTCAAATTCTTCCCTTTTTCTCTCCAAGCAAAGAATATTCTCTTGTACCCTAACTAGCTATTTCAAATCTTTAGTTGGATCCCAACTAAGCTAGTTACACTTTAAGGAATACCTAAGATACCCCTTTTCCTTAATCCTTTTCTCTCTTTACATTATCGGATAAGCAAAACGCTTTTAATACTTCATAAACGTTTTATCAAATGGCTATTTGAGTTGGTTGACCTTGAGCATAAGAATGATTAAAATGTCATAGCGTGAAGTATAATTGGGGGTTTAACAAGTGCGGGTATTTAAAACGCCAAAGTCCCAAAGAAAACAATTTGGGACTCTTGGCCTATAAATACCCACCATTGGCCTTTGTATTCCTCACCTCTTGCAAACATTATTTCCACTCTTTTCTCGCCTCTAATCCTCTAAGTCTAACACCTTTTGTATTCTTAATCTTCTCTTCTATCATCTATTAAAGAACACAGATCTCCGCAAGAGAGCTACACAAGTACCTAATGTATACTTGTGTGTTTTGTCGAGGGTCTTCTTTCTCATAGGTTAGGTTAGGACTTGGTTCACCATCTATCTTTTTATTCAATCGAGTTGTAAGGGAAGTCTTGTACCGTGTGATCAAGCCTAAATAATTGGGGATCTAGTTGGGGTTTTAGAAAGCTTCCAAGGGGAAGGATTTTAAAGTTATATGTTAAGTCAAATCACGGGTTCTTAGGGGTGGATTCTGAGGACGGAATACCGTAGGTAGTAACTCTTCTTAATGAGCGATGGTCTTTGTTGAAAGTTGGTGGAGTTAAATTGTAATACGGTTTGTAGTCCACCACAAGGATTATACTAGTGTAGTATCGGAGTCGTGGATTCACAACTAGACGTACGGAAGGACTAAACCCCCCTTCATGGACTAATATATATCATGGTGTCTCTTCTTCTCTCTATCTACTTATTGTTCTCATTGCAAAGTAGATTAGTACACCACTCGGCTCTTTTAAGACTTAAAGTTTTATAAACTTTGAGGAAGTCAAGAAAATCGTATTCCCCCTCTCTACTGTTCTACACTTGGTATCAAAGCAGCTTACTCAAGTTTTCGAGCATTAAAACCTTCCCGAGAAGTCGTTTTAAGTTAATAACTTCTTTTTCAAAAATTTGAAATCCTAACTCTGATTTTTGAAAAAGTTGAGTAAAGATCAATGGCTCAAGAGAACTACGTTAAGGGGTGTTCTATAAAAATACCACCTTTGCTAGAACCAAATCGGTTTTGCTTTTAGAAAGCTCGCTTTGAGACTTACGTAAAGTCCATAGACATTGACTTATGGCATGTCATTCAAAAACGATTTCTACTATGAAGTTTGATTGCGTAATTTTATATACCTAAAATATAATATAAAATAATATAATCCCGAGAGCAATTAAGAAAGTTACCAAGTTACCTTGATAAAATTCACTCTCAAAAATATATATAATATAATATATAATACGTATGTTGACATCGTAAGTAATGATCACCCGGGTCGTTTTCCGCCCAACACTCATGCAATGGAACCCCCATGATCTCGATTGGAATTATTGATTTGAATAGAAAAGAGATATTTTTGATTTATTAATGCTACTACAATTAAATGTCACAATTAAACAACTAATTAACAAATTAAACTAATACAAAGAAAAAAAAAGCACATTTATGAAGAACAAATACAATTTAAATCTTAAAAATATAGAAAAATGGTTTTTAAACTCTAAAAATGTGCAGAAAAATTATGGAACAAAAAGCCCCAATTTTTAAAACCTAATTGAACTCTAATTTGTGTAATTAAAACTTTAACCTAATTTTTATAAAACTAAAATGAAAAATATTAAGTCTATTTTATTTAATAAGAAAGACAGGGTAGAATGTGAAAGATATTAAACTACAGGGTAGGCGGGCGAATATTGAAAAATTTACACTATAGAGAAAACGGCTACCCCTGAACTATGAGAAAACTACACATTAGACCCTACGATTTCAGCTTATTTTGGATTATTAAAAAGTGCTTTTCAGAAAAAACTTAAAACTACAAAGTTACTCAACAGCTTATTCTTAACAACTTTAATAAAGATACTTTCTACTTTTAACAAGAGAATAAGCTAGAAATTAAGCAAATAGATTTCTGTCACAGTAAGTGCTTATTTGCTAAGCTTTTTAGATTTTTGCTTATTGTGAGCTTAAAACTTGATAAAAGCTAAAACTAAAAGATGCTTATTAATGCCCAAGATGTGCATTAAGAAGATTTGCACTAAAATTAACCTATGCTTAACAAAACTAGAAAGAAAATTAAGATGAAAAATTGCAAGTTTTGATGAAACTGTTTTGAGCTTTTTTCAAATAAGCTATCAAGCTTATCTTTGGACTTTAAATGCTGAGATTTAAGAAATAAGCTACTCTAACTATCTACACTCAACCTAGGTAAAAGGAATTTGCAAAGCTTTCATAGAAATAGAAAATATTAAAGAGTAACATGCTGATAAGCTGTGTGCTATGCTGATGTGTTTTGCTGCTGGTGCAGTTTGCAAGGCACAAAGATGTAGGATAGATTTTTAAATCTAACTTGTAACTAAATGGATCTAAGTAAACACAGCCAAACCTTTTACTCTAAATTGTTTGTAAAAATCCTAAAATTCTAAGTCTCTTATGACTGTGAAATGCCCTGGTGCTGAGAATGACTTTTATACTTCTAACTTTTATAAAACTAAACTTTAACTTTTAAAAACTGTTAGTCTCTTGTACTTATACTCTAACTCACATGAATGAGCAGCTGTGACAAGTTTATTATGACTTTAAGAGTCAAAGCAAGCTAATACCAAACACTCCTTAATCTAAAAACTGTCACACTAATTGAACTTAAATTCTATTTATCCACTAAGACAGCTTATTATTTTTATCTACTTTTATTATATTTAAACTATTTGAGCTATTTAAACTCTTAAACCCCTAGCTTATGAATGAGAAATAAGCACTTACTCTACTAAGCTTAATACACTACTAGGTATTACAGAAAGTGACAGTGACATTTTACTAATTTTAAAGCTAAAATAGACTGAAACCAATACAAATTTGAGCTAAGTAAACCTAATGAACAGGATTTAAATGAGGATTTAAAAGAAATAAGCAAGTTGAAATAAGCTATGAATTGGCTAAATTGAAAATAAGAGAAGGTAACCTGAAATTGAAGAGTCTTCTTCACCTAGACATCCAAGTGAAGAGTCTAGGTGATCCTATTGGCACCTTGCCTCTAAACCAAGGCTTAAAACTCAATAAGCTGAAATTTGAGCTTATTAGCTCTTTGCTTCCCAAAATGAACTCAAATATATTCAAGTGATCATGTTTTTAATGTGAGTAGGTAAAAATAAGTAAATGAAAGCTTAATGAACAAAGTTTAACTAATATTGAGCTTATGAGAATCAATAAGCTCACACTAGCTTATTTAGAGCTTATTGATCAAAAACGTATTGGAATTGAAATCAAAGAACACAAACACTTTTAAAATAGATTGATATTACTAGAATTGACAAGTACAAGTTTAGAAGGAAGAGTACAAGAGCTTAAAAGCTTAATTGCTTGAAGTAAAAGAGAATTGCTTAAAAAAAACGGGAAATTACAAGGTAAAAGTTTAAAACAAAAATTTAACAACTGAAAAATGATGTCCTAGCCTTCTATTTATAGAGGAGAGGTGAAGAGAGGGAAAGATTTCTAGAGGATTCCTTTAAATCCTGGCCCTTGATCTTTTGAAGTCGAATTGTGGCCGTTTGATGGGTTTGGTGAGGTGTCCTGGCCAATGAGGGCTTGCCACATGTTTTATTGTGATTGGTGAAGGTGTATGAAGAGGTTTTATAAGAGAAAAGGGAGCGGGGTGTGGGAAAATTCGGGATTGGGTTTGTGTGAATTTTGGGGAGCGGGAAATGGCTGATATAAGCATTAGGAGGTTGCAGATTATCGGTTATATTGTTTGAAAGTTTGAGAGATTGGCACTTGTGGTCCTTGTGGTTGGTCCGCCCTTTTCTAGTGTTAAAAGAAGGTTTGAACTTGGCAAGTTTAGCCCTTATGGTTCTTTTCTTCTTTCTCTTCTTTATTTAAACAAAGTTTCTTCTTTTGCAACTTTAGCCCTTGAATCTTTAAAACTTCTCATAAGCCCTTGAAACTTTGAAGACTTGTCAATTTTGACCCTTTTGACTTTATCTTGGGTCTTTGACTTCATTGTTTCTTTCTTTGACTGAGTCGGGCTGATCCGGCTGTGATCTCTGGCTGATTTCTCACTCTTGATCTTGACTCTTTGTCTTTTTCCCGTTTCTTTTCGGTTTTTGATTGTTTTTGCTTCTTTTTGTCTTTTCAATCCTTTCCTGCACAATTGGACATAAAAGCACACATTTTCTATTCTTTTGGCATTTAATTGGCTTTTATTTGGCAAAATCCCGGGTAAATTAGTATACAATTAAGCAAATATCAAAATTCCCCAAACTAAAGGATTGCCGTGTCCTCACGCAATGTTATGAAGTGTACACTTTGTAAACTAAGAAGTTTCCAAAATGCCCTTGTTTAGAACCTTTATTGAATTACCTTTTAAACACTTTTCACTTTTCTCAACATTTAATCTCATGGAAAACACATTAATGGCAATCATTGCAACTTTGCAACTTTTAGGCTCATCGAAATAGGCTACTCCCGATTAATAGAGCACAAAAGAGGAAAATTCGTCATCCTTTGGACTTTTCACTAGACTAAACAAAAGCTAATAAACAAGATCATTGTCAATATAAGCCAAATGAGTTAAGCTCTTATACTTATAACTTTGAACTTTTCACTCCGGAATAAATTAATGAATTAAGAATGTATGCACTCTTTTTTTAACTCAACCAAAGATCATTGTATATCTTCATGAGTGAAATTCAATCTAAGCTTTACAAATAAGCCTTGTGACTCAAATGTTAAAATAACATAGATAAATTCGCTCGACTCAAAGCTAAAAGAGATTAGGAAACAAAACTTATAAATTGATTTGAGAAAATGAAATTTTTAACCATTCTTTTTATTTTCCATGTACTATAATTATTTTTTTCTTGCAATAGGAATGTTGTTCTTAGTTCGAACCCCTACTTAGGCCTTTCTCCCAAATAGGATATCGCAACAACAACCGGTGTTCTTAGTTCGAACCCCCACTCCGCTGCTAACGTTTGTGGGTTATCGCGACAACACCTTTTCCTACAAAGCCTAGAATCCAAAGTCCCTTAGTTGCAATCATCACCTAGGCCGCGCTCCCTAGTGATGAATGCCTACGAACCTTGATCCTACGTACATAGTTTTAATCCTTAGTTGCGACCCCATCCGAGTCTTTCTCTCAACATGGATACGCCAACGATTAAAAACTACATATAGCTTTTATTATTCTATTTTTGTGAATGCTTCATTGGCACGAAAAATAATGCTTTTGCATTAGAAATGCTTCATTGGCATTCTTTTTATAATTATCTTTTTGATGAATGGAAAAATTTCATTTTAGAAAAGCAACTTATAAATTTGAAACCAAAAATCTTACTTACATGAATTATTTTCAAAATGTAAGACTTTTTCTAAAGACATTGGTTGACTTAGCTAAATTAAAAAGAGCACGTATGATTAAGTGTGTTAAGAGCTTATGGGAGTAAAAAGACACAAATCATTCATATAAGCTTTAGGTTTTCCAAATAAACCTTGCTTAAACCTTGCTTAAACAAATACACTTATATTTAACTACATCATTTCTTGTTCTTCACATTTTAAAATCCAAAGCAATAGGATTTGTGAAAGCTTGGCCCTACAAAAGGTAGGTTAAAGAACTAGCTAGGGCATTTTTCACCCGGTCAAGTCAAAATTAACTCCTATTTCTCACCAACGGACTACCAAAAAGAGGTGTTTTTTTTCCAAACTAAGCTTCTTTTGAGCTTTTCTTGTAAGCAAAAATTTAAAATTTCTCACTTTTTCACAAAAAGGTAATTCAAAAAGATTCAAACAAGGTTGCGTGAAGTGCAAGTCAATATCGAAGATATCCTTCCCCAAACTAAAATGAAACTTTGTCCTCAAAGTTTAAAAATAAGGGTCAAAAGGAATCTTTAACAAAAATTCTATGGTCATGCCAAAAGAATAGATGTTAGTTCGATAAAGACAAGGATAAGAGATTTCCTTATTTATGAAGAGAAGATTGGAGACCATCGATGGAAATTGTGGGAATTGCTTTGTCCTTCCACAATATTGAACCATGAAGCTTCCAAAATCCGGAAAACCTAGACAAAAATCACAAACAACCAACAAGAGACGAAAAAGAACAAGCTTCCTCTCTTCTTTTACATTGTTAGCTCAAAAACATCTCTAAAACGGCTTAGTTTTTGTTAACCGAGTACAAGCTATACTCGCCCCCGAATTAATTTGTCCTTGGGGAAGCAAAGAAAATAGAAAATGAAAAGAAAATAAAAGGATAAGCATGGGGTGCCTCCCACGAAGCGCTTGTTTATTATAGAGTCCCCTTCGCTTGACTCTTTCCCCAAACTAGGTTTTTATGGTGAGAGCAATACTTAGAACAAGAAACTGTTTAGAAAATGCCACCGGCTCTTAGAAATGTGACTATGCCAGGGTCAAAAATGGTGTCTTCATTCTCGAAGGAGACAATTGAGGAAATGAAGGGTAAATCTGAAACAAGGGTGGGTAGAATACTGGTCATAAAATCATGAGATTTAGAAACACCCTTAAACTCTTTGATTATCAAAATTCCCGCTTTGGGTTCAAAACATTTCTCAATCTCGAGGGTTCGGTGGAGGTCGAGAATTGACGGATCAATCTTGTGTGATCAAGGTTAGGTGATCATTAACTTCCATCTTCGGAATCAGCATCTTCAACACAGGCGGAATTAACTTATTTGGAACAAGGAGATATCAATCTCTTCTTGAGTGGGCTCAACTTTCTTCAACGAGGATAGAGACTGGGAGAGACTCGATAACTGAATTTGACTGAAAATTTCCCTGGGAAGTTGAAATTTCATTAAGCACTGTCATAAGACTAAGATATTCCTCAAATTCACGATCATTCCTCGCAGGAAGTGTTGAAGGTTCACCGGCGAACTCATGGTGAAGAGATCCACTCATTGGAGAAAAAGTAATTGAGATTCATTCTGTTCTGGGCTCATGATCGGAAGTCACTTTGAATCGAGTTTATGGAATCTATCATCACTAAGAAGTATTATCAAGAAAAGCTATGTCTCCTTCTGAATCGAAATATCCTTCTTCTAAGTTAGAAGATACTTCTATAGCTAGAAAATCATCGATCTCATCATTATCGTCTTCAGGAGCAAAACACTCATCCTTGTCGGATAGAGGAGTGTTGAGAAAGACTAGCTTATCGGAAACGTTGGAATTTTTTATCTCGACATTTTCTTGAAAATTCTCTTCATGTAAGTCCTTTTTAAGAGTTGAATCATCATTACCCGGTGGTAACGAATTAAGAGGAGCAAGTTCATCGGCGAACTTCACAAAATTATCACTAGTCTTCACCGGAGAAGAACTAGGAGAAGGATCATCAGACATGAGTAGTGGTACTGCACTAAATAGATATCTTTTGGGAAAATCGATAACAGAATTGGCAGGACAATAATTCTTTTCCTTGTTTTTTTCTTTTTCCAGATTTTATCGCCTAGTATACAAGGTTCATCTTTTCCTACTCTTATAGTCAATTTTTCCTCGTAACAAATCAATGGAGCTTTTGCGGTTCGAAGGAAGGGTCTTCCTAGAATAATAGGCACCTCTCGGGTCGGTTCAAATTAACCACCACAAATAGCAAGAAAAAAGTGAAACCATCGACTCTAATTACAACCATCCTCGGTATGCCCATCGGAGAGAAATGGAACGATTGGGCAAGGCTCGAGAGTCATTCGAGTAGGTAGTCAAAGCTTCAAGCTCAAGTTCTTGTAGATGAATGAGGTAAAAGATTATGCTAGCTCCTGAATCGGCTAAAAGCACTAGTCCTTTTGAGTTCTTGTAAAGCACACTGGGATAAGAAATTTTCCGGATCTTTGAGTTTTCGGGAACTTTGTTCATGATGATAAGCGGAAACATTCAGATTAACAGTTGTGTATCGATTCCTCAAGCTTCTCTTTGTTCTTAGCTACGAGGCTTAACCATTTGTTAAACTTGGCATTTCGACAAGAGACTTCTTTCATCCAATCTCTAACGAAGTTGTTTGGAACCATTTTCAAGACCGGCTTGTTGTGCACTTGTTTATCGTGTTCTCTCATTTCATTCTCTCAGGATATGGAAGTTTAGATGGGTACGAAATTAGGATTAGGATCAGACTAACGGTTTCTTTTGCTTTTGGTTTTGGGATTTCAATGAAAATGGAATCTTCTTCCCCCGAAGATGGGACATGTGCGGTATTTTTCCAATTTTGGATTTTTGCACTTTTCCGTTTGTCGGTTCTCCGGGTTTTTGTTCAGGTTCTTTTTTGAGGTTTGAACATCGGGTGATAGGATAAAGATGGAATCAGAAGGTCTTCCCAAAGCCTTAACGCTCCTTGTGGTGTTAGCATTTAATTTGTGACGTGGGTTAGTTACGGTTTGATTGGAAGAGTTCCTGAATTTGATGTAGAGGCTGCGAAGTTTTGAAACTTATCCCAAGATTGTCAACAAACTTGTACATTGCATTTGATTCTGCAAATTTTGACCTTGATTTTGAACATTCTTCAACACCGCATCGTTTGCCTTGACGTAGTTTTCAAAATCTGTTTTCAAAACACTATTTGTTGGAGGTTGGTAAGGTAAAACTTGATTGATTGGTGGTTGGTTGGTTGGTGTTTGATATGGTGGAGCTTGATAAACTTGATTTTGGTTGTTTTGACGGTTTTGATTAAAGTTTCCTCCACGGTTTTGGTTGAAATTAGAATTGGTCCCTTGATAACGGTTTTGGTTGGTTTGGACATTTGGTTGATTGAAACCTGGTGGTCTCATTTGACTTGCCAAATTGGAAGGTTGGTTTCTTTGGAGAAAATTTCCAACGGCTGCGGTTTGTTGAAATTGTTGGATATTGTCTTGAAAAACGGGAAAATCGTTTCCACCTCGAGTTAACGGACAAAGGTTAAAATGGTGATTTGATCCACAAGTGACACATACTTCCTCAACTGCTTTGACGGGTGCAGGAGTATTCCATCATCAATTTTGATTCCCACAAGCTCTCTTTCTATTTTTATTCTCACTTTATCTCTCAGTTCTTTTTCTCACTGAATCACTCAGTCTGTTTTTGTTTCACATATCTCTCTTTTTGTTTTTGAACTCACTACATCTCTCATTTCTTTTTTTAACAATTCTCTCTGTCTGTTTTTGATTTCTCTTAATTTTTTTAAGCTCACTTTTTTTCTCTATCTGTTTTTGCTTTCACTCAATGCTTACAGTATTAATTATAACATTAGAACTAATTATACTTACCAGTAGTAAGTTAGTCTAACAGCACTAACTTTAATTCCATCGTTAGTTGTTGTTCCATTCCATTTCAAGCATTATTTGTGTAAAATCTGCTGCATATCAACACAACTAACCTCCCCTTAATCAATGCTTCAGGGGTTAAGCATTCTAATACTTGCAATCAGATATTGAAATCTACTAACATCAAATGCCTTTGTGAGTAAATCTGCAACATTGTGATCAGTGTGAATATTGATTACTTAAATTAATCTATTCTCATATGAATCCTTGATGAAGTGATGTCTAATCTCAATGTGCTTAGTCTTTGAGTAAAACATTAGATTTTTGACTATGCAGATGGTGCTTTCATTGTCAATGAAAATCTTGGTGTTCATGAAGTTGTATCCATAATCAAGCAATTGATTTTGGATCCATAACACTTGTCCACGGCAATTTAATGCAGCTACATACTCTGCTTTAGTAGTAGAATTGGCAACTACAGTTTGCTTCTTGCATTTCCATGAAATTAACTACTTCCAAGAAATTAACAACCTCCTGTTGTGGATTTCCTGTCTAAATTTGCACCAGCATAGTCACTGTCAGTATAAGCTTCCAAATTAAATGGTGAGTCCTTAGGATACCAAAGGCCCAATTTAGGTTGACCTTTCAAGTATCTAAAGATTCTTTAAAGCATGAAGATGTAAAACTTTAGGTGTGACTTGAAATCTTGCACAAGCACATACAGCAAACATTATATCAGGCCTTAAAGATGTTAAATACATCAATGATCCAATCATTGATCTATATAAGTGAACATCAATGTCTTCAGCATTTTCATCCTTCATCAAAGGCATTGAGGTCTCCATAGGTGTACTTGCTGTCTTCACAGTTGAAAAGCCAAACTTCTTCAAAATTTCATCCACATACTTGTCTTTGTACTGCTGCATGAAGATTACAACTGTTGAAGAGATAAAAGCGTGTTTTGTGATATGTATGGAATGATTCAATGTATATCCTATATAATTAGAAGATATGTTGATATCTTATAGAAGTTTAAAAGATTTATAGTTATCTTGTAAAGGACTCTTTGGTGTATAAAAGGAGATCCTAGGTTATGGTTGTAAACACATCACGATAGACACATTCATAGCTCAGGTTGTAAACCTAGTACTAACAGAGTACTTGGTGTGTATCAAATTTATATACTTATAGTATTATTAATCTTGTAAGAATTCTTTCCAAAATACTTCTCAACCAAGAGAAATATAAAGGTAAAAAATCTCACAAAAGAAAACACAATTCGTATATTTTTATCCGGGAAGTATTGTACAACTCGGGTCGTGTCCCAACGAAATCGTGAATTGAGAATTTAAGATAATTCCGACGTCGAGCTTAGAATGATAAAGGATATTTGATTTGTTGATTATACTACAAATGTAATAGCAAGAATTGAAAAACAATACCTAGCACGAAACTTAAATGCAAATCGATTAAAAACGCTAGCTAAAACTGAAATTAAAAAACTAAGCACGACTTCAAACAAATTTTTATACTAAAAAATCACAAAATTTACAATAAAAATTATAGGAAAAAGAATAAGAATTTTTTATAAGTATTTTTGAATTTATTTTATTAATTTTCTAAAATTTCAAGATTTATCAAAACTAAACTTTTTCTAAAACTTAAGAACTAAAATTTTCTTTTTATTTTTCAAAAATTCTAGATTTAAAAGAAAATTAATGCAAAAAGAATTAGAATTTTTCAACTATTTTTTCTATCTTTATGATTATTCTAAGAAAAAATAATCACTAAAACTACAATTTAATTCTAGAAATACAAAATTAATTGGAAAAATATAAAAAAAATGGGTTTTTTATAAACAAAAAAGGTGCAAAATAATAGTAATGAAAAACCTAATTTTTATACCTTAAAATTGAACCCTAATTTGCTTAATTAAACTTAAGAACCCTAATTAATAAAACTAAAAACAAAAATATTAACCTTAATTATTATTCTAGAAAAGACAGGGTGCAAACTTGGTAAAGTGAAAGACAAGGGTAGGCGGGGTAAGTAGAACAATTTTACACTATAGAAGAAACGGGTAACCCTAGACTTTAAGAAAAGTACAAAACAGACCCTGCGATTTCAGCTTATTTTGGCTTATTAAAAAGTGCTTTTCAGACAAAACTTAAAACTACAAAGTTATAGAACAGCTTATTTTTAACAACTTTAATAAAGACACTTGGGACTTTTGACAAAAGAATAAGCTGAAAAATAAGCTGAAAGATTGCTGTCACAGAAAGTGGAGGTTTAAAGAGCTTTTTAGATTTTAGCTTCTAACTAGCTTATTTCTAGGTGAAACTTTGAAACAGAAGAAGCTTAATGTAGCTTAAGATGTAAACTAAAGGATTTTAAAAAGAAAAAGGTTAAGGTTTAACAAAGATTACAAGTAAATAGAAATGAAAAAGTGCTAGTTCTTGCTCAATTCTGAAATTAGCTTTTGCTACAAAGCTACAAGGCTTATTTGTGAACCTTAAAAGCTTAAATGTTGAATCTAAGCTAGACTATGTTTATTAATCAAAACTAGATAAAAGTTTTCTAACAATTTAAACTAAAAATAAGAAAACAAGAAGAGTATTAAAAGAAAACAGTTTGAAAAGCTGTTGGTTGCTGATGCATTGTGCTTGCTGGTGCAATTGGCTATGCACTAAGATGCAGCCTAAAGGATCACTTTAAAAACTCATAACTAGCTCATTACATGTGTTCAAATGCACATTATCACAATGTGACCTCTAAAGTGACATAAGTTTCTTAAATCTAAAAAGCACTTAATTCTCTAAACTGCCCTGGTGCTGGCAAGAGATTTATAAGCTCTAAATTTCTGAATTCTACTATCTAATCTCTAAAAGCTTTTTAAAACTTCAACTTATACCCTAACTCAACTAATAGGACTAAATTGACTAACTATATTTGACTTTTTGAGTCAAATATAGCCAAATCCAAACACTCCCTTAGGTAAGCTGTCAAACACAAATTAGCATTTAAAATCCATAGAAAAGCTAAAACAACCTAAGCTTTTTATCTACTCTTATTTAATATGACCTAATAAAGCTGTTTAAGCTATAAAACCTATAGCTTATAGGTAAAAATAAGCTACTTCTTCAGTGAAGCTTATTACACTACTAGCTAAGATAAAAAGTAAAAATGAAATCTAGCTTGATTTAAAGATATAAAAGACTAAAGCTAGTTCAATTTTGAACTAAGTAAACTAATGACAGGATTTAAGTGCAAAAATTAAGAACAATAAGCAAATTGAGATAAGCTATGATTTAGCTAAAAAGAAATATAGGAAGGAAAACCTGAATTTGAAGATTCTTCTTCACCTAGACATCCAAGTGAAGAGTCTAGGTGATCCTATTGGCACCTTGCCTCTAAACCAAGGCTTAAAACTCAATAAGCTGAAATTTGAGCTTATTAGCTCTTTCTAGCTTCCCAAAATTGAACACAAACACTCAAGTGATCATGACTTGACTCAAATTGATTAATAGTGAGTAAATGAAAGTCTAAAGGCAGGATTTAAACTAAATTCGAGCTTATGAAAGTAATAAGCTCTAATGAGCTTATTTAAAGCTTATTTGATGAATTCGACTTCAAATGTAAATCAAAGAACACAAATACTTTTAAAATGGATTGATATTACTAAATTTGACAAGTACAAGTTGAAATAAGAGAATACAAGAGCTTAAAAACTTGATTGCTTAAAGTGAAAACGAAAATGCTTAAAAATGGACAATTACAAAGTAAATTTTTAAATCTAAAAACTACTACTGAAAAAGTGATCCCTAACACTCTATTTATAGAGGAGAGGTGAAGAGAGGGAAAGATTTCTAGAGGATTCCTTTCAATCTCAATCGTCGATCCTTTGTGAGTGAATTTAAGCCGTTGGATTGGAGAGGTGAGGTGTTCACACCAATTAGGGCTTGCCACGTGTTTGTTTGTGAGTGGGGAGAGCTTATGAACGAGTTTTAACACTTAAAAGGAGCGGGGGTTGTGGAAAAAATCGAAGTGGGTTTGTATGAAAATTGGGCGGGAAAGTTGGTTGTGGGTTGTTATTCTGTTGCGATATAAGCGGGGCATTTGTTTGAAAGTTTGAAAGGTTGGCACAACTAGCCCTTGTCTTTGCCCGCTCCAATTCTAGTTATAAAGAAAGTTTGAGGTTGTGCAAATTCAGTCCTTGTTGTTGTTTTCTTCTCTTTTCTTCTTTATAAAGCATTTTCAACTCTTGGCAACTTTGGCCCTTGATCTTCAAATCTTCAAATAAACCTTTCACACTTGTCACTAATGGCCCTTTGACTTGATCTTGGGTCTTTGACTTCTTTGTTTCTTTCTTTGACTGAGTCGGGCTGATCCGGCTGTGATTTCTGGCTGAATTCTTTACTCTTGCTCTTGACTCTTTGTCTTTTTCCCGTTTCTTGTCGGTTTTTGATCGTTTTTGCTTCTTTTTGTCTTTTCAATCCTCACCTGCACAATTGGACATAAAAGCACACATTTTCTATTCTTTTGGCATTTTTATTGGCTTTTATTAGGCAAAATCCCGGGTAAATTAGTGTACAATTAAGCAAATATCAGATACCGACACTCTCATAATAGCTACGTAGAGTTTGATTGACAAACTCAGTTCCATTATCTGTACGAATGTTCCTGACAGTTGCATTTAATCACACTTGTATCATTTTCAAAAACTTGATTATGAAATCAGGAGCTTCATCCTTTGATGCTAAAAACTTCACCCATGTGAACCGAGAGTAATCATCCACGATGACGAGAATGTAATTTTTCCCATTTATACTTGCAACACGCATAGGCCCACAAAGATCCATGTGCAGAAGATATAGTTTTTACTGATTGGTGTCTTCAGATTTAGGTTTATGTGATTGTTTCTTGCTTTTCCCCATTGCACATGCCGAACACAGATGATCTTTTTCAAATTTTAATTTGGGAAGACCTCGTACAAGACCATTTTTTACCAAATGATTAATAGCACCAAAGTTCAAATGTGACAATTGTCGGTGCCATAACCAAGATTTGGTCTTTGAGGCTTTGGACAAGAGACAAATTGGAGAAGACGCCATCATATCCCCAATTGACAATGTATAAAGGTTGGTTTCCTGAGATCCGGAGAGTAAATCAACACCTTCCAGATTACGAACAAAGCATGTGTGTTTTCTGAAAGCTACTTAAAGATCTGAGTAACAGAATTGACCAACAGAGAATAAATTATGTCCTAGTCCTTCCACATAATAAACCTTTGAAATTGTGATGTTACCTATCTAATAATCACCATACCCTATAATCTTTGCAATCTGGTCGTTATCGAACTTAACAGTACCGAGAAACTTGTGAACGAAATTGGTGAATATAAGTAAGATTTGTTGAACCTTATACCAAGGTATGAGGTCTTTTAGTGTTTAACAAAGTAGAAAAACTAATATAAATGCACACCAAAACTTGTTTATCACCCCATGGCTCTTGATACTAATTGTAAAATATAAGTAATCCTTAAACACACACACAAGTATGAAGAAATCTAGAGAGAAAGAAAGAGAGTGGGAGGTTGCTTCTAGTGGGAGAAAGTGAAATAGAATTATATTAACAATGTGAGAAAAATGAAACAACTAACACCCTTTCCATCACATGGAAAGGGTATATATACTATGATATGGCCGGTTGGTAAGGCCTTGTCCATGGGCTTCCCATTGGCTTTTCCTTAACTAGCCTATCTAGTTTCTAAATATTACTTAACGAGCTATCTAACGATATAATAAAAGTGACCGATACTTTTTGTATTCCTAACACTTTTTAGTAATCAGCTTTCTAATGAAATTGCTACTTATATGGTTCGCGAGGTTTTTGATCAGGAAATCAAGGATGCTATCTTTGCTATGGGTGATAATAGAGCTCCAGGGCCGGATGGTTACACGGCAGCTTTCTTTAAAGAAACATGGGACATTATTGCTAATGATGTGATTAAATCCATAAAGGAATTCTTTACTAATTGAGTTCTTCTTAAAGAACTTAATCATACCATCCTTGCTCTAATTCCAAAGGTTAACACACCTATGAGAGTTAATGATTATCGCATTATATCTTGTTGCAATGTTCTCTATAAATGTATGAAATAAAGCTTAACGAAGTTGGTTAGTTTGAATCAGTCTGTGTTTGTCCCTGGTAGACGGATTTATGATAATATATTGTTAACCCAAGATCTTATGCTTAATTATCATCTGGATAGAGGTACACCGCAATGTGCGTTTAAGGTTGATATTCAAAAGGCGTATGATACTGTAGATTGGGGTTTTTTACATGCTATTCTTATTGGATTTGGTTTTCACTCTCGTATGATTGGTTAGATTATGGAATGTGTTACTTCTACCTCGTTTTTTTAAGCATAAATGGTAGCCTTCATGGATATTTTAAGGGTAAACGGGGTCTGCGCCAAGGTGATCCGATGTCCCCCCTATTTGTTCACTCTTGTGATGGAAGTCCTTACTTTGATGCTTAATCGAAAGGCTCGTGAATATGGTAATTTTACGTATCATCAGTACTACTCTAAGATTAATATAATAAATCTTTGTTTTGCTGATGATCTTTTTCTATTTGCCCATGGTGATGTTGAATCAGCTAGGGTTATTATGGATACCTTGGGGGAGTTTAAAGATGCTTCGAGGCTGGCTCCCAGTCTTCCTAAAAGCACGGCTTATTTCTGTAATGTGCTTAATCATATTAAGACTAATATTCTTAATATCCTCCCGTTTGAGGAAGGTAAGCTTCCTGTTAAATATTTGGGCATTCCTTTGGTTCCTTCTCGTCTTCTTTATAGGGATTGTAAGGAATTAATGGAAAAGGTGAAAAGGCGAATTAATGATTGGAAAAATAAGTCTCTTTCTCTTGCTAGGAGGGTGCAACTTATTTGTTCGGTTCTAGCTTCTATGCATATATAATGGGCTTCGGTATTTATTCTCCCTTCTAGTCTTATGTTAGAGTTAGAGCAATTGATGAGGGGTTTTCTTTGGTGTTAAGGTGAGATGAAAAAGGGTATGGCTAAAGTTGCTTGGAAGGTTATGTGTCTTCCTAAACAAGAGGGTGGGCTTGGCATCCGCCATTTGGAAGTGTTTAATAAAGCTCTTATTACATCTCATATTTGGAGCCTTCTTTCCCATAAGGAGTCCTTGTAGGTTAAATAGATCCATACTTATAAACTTAATGGACGCTCATTTTGGGAGATTCCTATTCGTGGTAAGTTGTCGTAGGGATGACGAAAAATTATTCAAGTTCGTCAATTGGTGCATCCTTACTTCTGGTATCGTTTAGGTGATGGTGCTAATGCTTCGGCTTGGTTTGATAATTGGTGTTCCGTAAGCCCTCTTGCGAACATAATTTCGAACCGTGACATGTATGGTGCGGGTTTCAATTGTTCGGCTAAGGTTAGAGATATCATTGTTAATAATGTTTGGTCTTGGCCAGATTTTTGGATTTTGAAATATAGTGATTTGTCTAGTGTTAGTGCGCCGCTCCTCTCCAATGCAAATGATTGATTGGTTTGGAGAGATTCCTATAATGTGGATTTGAGTTTTTCGGTTGCTACAATTTGGAATTGTATTAGACCAAGATTTACTAAGGTGGATTGGTATCATGTGGTTTAGTTCTCTCACTAGATTCCGCGTCATGCCATACACCTTTGGTTGATTATTAAACTCAAGCTGAAGACTCAAGATACACTAAGGCAATGGGACATTAGTAGCAATACTAACTTAAACCTGCTAAAGTGTCCTCTATGTGAATCTCAACCGGATTCTCATAAACATTTGTTTTTTGATTGTATTTTTTTCTCGACATGTGTGGGATCATATGAAGGGTTTTACGGGCCTCTCTAATATTCCATCTGATTTAGATAGCATTGTGGGTTTTATATCTCTAATGGCTAAGATGCGATCAGTTAGAAGTGTTATCACTAAACTTGTCTTTGCGGCTTCTTGTTATTTTATATGGCAAGAACAAAATAATAGGCTTTTTATGAAGAAGAATAGATCTAAAGATTAGGTCATTGATGTAATCAAATCTACGGTCCATCTCAAGCTTCTCTCTTGCAGATTCAAGAAGACGTTGAAGGTTCAGTTGTTGATACATCTGTGGAAGTTGCCTCCCTCGCTTATGGGTTCTTATTGATTATGTTTTGGTTTTATGGCTAGTATGGCTAGATGGGTTCATGAATTAAGGATTGGTCTTGATGTGTCTCGCGACTACTAGTTTTAAATTTATAACATGAATTACCAAATAAGCTAAGAACATACGGGCAAGTATAACCCTTTCGTTTGTAGCTAGCTTTTTGTGGTAAGCTGAGGTCGTTCACTAGGATTTAGGTGTTTTCGGTTGTGAAGAATCTAAGTATCAATAAGCAACAAAACGGTGATAAAGTGGTTGTCACGTCCCATAATACCATAAAGTAATTATAAGATAAATTCAACAAGAAGGTAATCAAATAATTAGAACAAATTGTTTAGAACTAGTGAATATATCAATGGAGTGACTGGGACATCGGGTAGATATTAAGCAATAGATCACAAAATCAAAAGCATAAAATTCCAAGTCAATAGGTAATATCATGGAATTGCATATATCACAGTTTATCCAAACATACCCTTTCGACCTAAGAACGTTTTTATAAACCAATTCATTATAACCCATTTGTGAGAAATATGATTTTACTAATTTTTTCATTAGAGTCCTTTTGACCTATAATCTAGATTAAACCATCACGAGTCCATTTAACTTTTTTAATTCATAGGTGTCAAGCATGAATTACCAAACGTATTGTGCGCCAATATTTTGGAACAAAACATAACAAGAAGTCCTTTCGCCCTATAAATCCGGTTATGATTCATTAAAAAAATATTTAGACACGTTCCACTTCAAACAAAATCATAAGTAAGATCATAGTTCTTTATTGATTAAATTGCCAAACACTCCATATCAATATATACATAGTTTCAAACAAGTAAACAAAACTACTTCATGATTATCTTAATCAAACATAAAGGTTCAACAATAATAATAAGCATAAACATTCTGAAATTATAAGAGAGATTACCAAAAGTATGGATACAATTAGTAAAGTGAAAGGATTAAAGCAACCTTTAAGCCTCCAATCGACTATACGCCTCTAAACAACCCAGAAAATCATATCAAAGCATCTTCATCATCCCTTGAACAATCTTCACGAATTTGGGAGAGGTTTTTGGTCTTTTGGGTTAGATATGGTGGAGGAATCTCATATTTGGATGAAGGGGGTGGAATAACATATGAAAATAAAGGCATATGGCCTCTATTTATACTAGAAGGCCCCCTTGGCCTCCAAGCATATTTCTTGGGCACAAAGGGTCTTGAATCTTCCAGAATAATCAGTTATGAGGAGACTTGATCAGACTATGAAGTAATGGTAATTTAATTAGAGAGTTAATGAAATCTTAGAAAACACATAAAGCTTCAGCCGGGCAGCACGGGCCTCTGTCGGGCGGCTAGCCACACGACCAACATATATTTTTCTTGATTTTGCGTATTAGCTTCCCGTTTGAGTCGCGCTTGGTCGTGGGTCATTATACATCAATAAAACTTCATTTAAACTCTATCTTAGGCCTTGGAAGCTTGTATGGTTTACTCTTTTGTTCTTGAAATGCTTCCCGAGCTTGTTCTTTGATGCGGGATTCTTCGTACTTGTAATAAACTTCGTTTTTACTTCTTTCCTTCGTCTTTTTCTTGCTTCTCTTATACTTGGCTACAAGACTTGCAAACATACTTTGGTACAATTAAGTAACAAAAGCATATAAAAATAGCCAAATAACACATACAAAAGTACAGATAACGCTACTAAAAACATACTTAATTTGAGCGTTATCAAATTTCCCCACACTTAAGTTCTGCTTGCCCTCGAGCAGGTAAAAGAAAATTTGCTTGCCCTCAAGCAAATATAAGAAAAGAAATCTAGAAAGAAAATACCTAAATGGAATTTTTAATTTTTTTTTCATTCAACATCTTTTTTCATTTTTTTCATATTACATCTCACTCCCCCACACTTCGCATAAACATACACCACAAAAATACAAATAAAAAGCTGCAGTCTCCGTCTTTGTCGAAATGGCACACACAAATGGCGAAGTGTGGCAAACTCATAATCATCAAAAACAATCCATCAAACCAAGTAACTAGCAACATAGGTTTAGACTTTTGATCTTATGGTTAGGTAAGGTTTTAAAGTTAAATATTTTTTTTATTCTGTTTTTTCTAGATAGTTTCATCAAACGAACATGATGGTAAAGGGTGTTCTAAGGGTTTTTGCAATAAAGTAAGTGGGGGGCTTAATTAAAAAAAAATTTTATAAATATAAAAATAAAACAAAGGGTTAATTTTGGTGGTTAGCTAAAAGTAAACGGAAAAGGCTATTTGAGGTTAAAATTCTAGGTGCACTCTTTATCCACGATATACTCTTATTCATTATACGAATGTGATCTCACTCGGTATCGTAATGATTACAAGCACAAGTGCTATTATATTAACCTAATTACATGAAAACAACTATAAGGGGCAAAAAATTTTGCCATAAATTTAATTGGCCATTAATTAGAAAATTTTTAAATCAGTCTCGGTTTCCCTGTTTAAGCTACACATAAGTTTTGATTGGCCTCTATGTGAAAAATAACTTCATGTATGAATAATAGGAAATAAGAGTAAGAGAAAAACCAGACATTCGGGCATGAGAAATTGCTATGAAAATCAAATCTATAATAGATGCAATGCGGATGCTATCATAAGCATGGGATTAATCAAATTCTTCCTCCAAAGCTCCTCTTCACCTTTACCTGTTGCATTATTCAAAACCAAACAAAACACAAAAAATGCATAACAAATAATATACAAAAACACTACGGAGCTTGTTAACCACCCCACACACTTAAGATTTTCCAAGCTGAAAACAAATTCTTAAGGGTGTACATATTTATTCAAAAACTAAATTTTAAAAGCACTTAAGGGCAATTAAACCCTAGGGTTACCTCCCGAGGATGCGCTTAATTTTTTATTTAGTCATTAGCTAGGACCTTATTCCATAGGATTCAGGATTCTTGCGATACGGTTCAAATGGAAAATTTCCCTTTTTAAAGCTTGAGAGTATAGGATTTTTGGTATGTACTCACAGAAAGGATATTATTTGTTTCGACCAAGT
This sequence comes from Tanacetum coccineum, assembly GCA_026074375.1. Lineage (NCBI taxonomy): Eukaryota > Viridiplantae > Streptophyta > Magnoliopsida > Asterales > Asteraceae > Tanacetum > Tanacetum coccineum. The sequence goes on along the minus strand of BQNB010036575.1, from coordinate 4,715 downwards.
GATAACCCCCTTTCGATTTCTTAATAGGTTTATCTTTTTCGATTTTATTGTAACGAGAATCGAAGTGGTTATCTATTGAATTATGAAAAGTCATCGAACTTTCATTATCTAGTGAATACGACATTCACTTGCTCCGTGTGAGTGTGAGGCAGGAAGTGGATCATTCCATATCGGTTTGTTTTTGAAAGATAAAGGTGTGAGATTCTACCTTACTCATCATTTTCCTTTCATGTTCCATTCCATAGCTGTTCTTTCAAATCCCATGTCGTTTTTCTTGATCTTTTTATTTGTTAAGACTCCAATTCCATCACCAATAATCGATTTGAACTCCTTTTCACCAACATGCTTCAGCAATACAACGTCAGCAAACGTCTTCGCATCCGTGTATGGGATATGCACGGTGCAATCCTTAGGAAAAGGCGATATTGTTGGTGAGTTAGCTTCGATTGGGTTCGGGTTTGGCATGGTTGGAACGGTTTGAGTTTCATCCACCTCGATAAATTTAACATCACCCTTGTTGTCATTATTTCGGATTAAGGGTGGTTTGTAGACAAATTCATGTCTCGGTTTGGTATTTGTGGTACGAGGAAGGGATTCGGTAGGCAAGAGAAACTCAAATTGCCTCTCTAAGTTTTAGATTATCACTTGGTGGTTCCTCAATCCTTGATTGATTTTATTTTCTAATTCAACCACCTAATTCTTCATACATTCATTTGCTTTCATTTGACTACTTGTTTGATAACTTATTGTTCATTATTATTCCGTTGCGTATATAAGTTATCTGTAAAACTAATCCTAGATGGGTTAAACAATCTCCACAATTTATGGGTTCATGGTCGTGATATCCTCCGTGATATCTTTTGACATAATTTGCTTCGTGAGGTTCACACATCGGCGTGTCATCCTTCATGTAGATTTGTGAAGTGTGGTTGTCTCTACGACCGTCTCGCATCTCTTTGAGCTCTTTTCTTATGGTCAGGAATTCGGAATCGATTTTTGTAACGAGATCTTCGAATTTCTCCATCAACATGGCATGATAGGAATCGATGTTGCTTCCACCGGCAGAAACAACGGTTTTAGGGCTGATTTGGAATTCACCTGAAAAATTGAGTTTTAGAAGGACTTTGTCCTCAAGGATTTGAAAAGCTTCGTTGGGAGTGTTGTGGAGGAAGATTCCTTCGGCGTCAAGAGACTTGTATTGGACCGTCTAAACCATGATAGAATATATGAACGATCGTGCTTTTGGTTAGACCATGTCCGTAACAAATACGAATCATTTCTTTTAAACGGAGCCAAGTTTCAATGAGAGTTTCGTTACCGAGTTGGTGAAAGTTACGAATATCATTTAGGAGACATTTAAACTTCGCAGGAGAAAAGTATCGGCTTATAAAAGCTTCTCTCATTTCATTCCATGAAGTAATTGTTCCTTCATTAAGCTCATTCAACCAAATATTAGCTTCTTCACATAACGAGAAAGGAAATGTCCTCAACATAACCGCTTCCTCTTGATTTTCACCATATTGGAATAGGTTACTAATCTTAGGAAAATCGGCAATGTGTCGGTGAGGATCGGATTCGCCCATCAAATTGGTTATCCTGAATCATTTGCATGTGGGTACCCTTGATACGAAAATTGTCAAAAATAAGGCGTTGGATAATAGCGAAACTAGGTGTTGGAGCAACGGTCCTAGTGTTTGACCACGTGGATTGGTCATCAGGATTAATGACGGTTATGTGTGAGAAATCGGGCGGAGTTTCGAATTTCTCCATCAATCTTTTGATCTTGGGTGTTTTGACAAAAAGTTCCTCGATGAACGGTTGTTTGACATGACGTACGGGTGATTCGACTTTGAGGGGTAGGATCGGTGTCTTTTCAGACTTAATCCTCTTTTTGATTTTACGTTTAAGTTCGCGGAAGAGACTAGCAAGATGTGTACCCTACGAACATGGGTTTATACAAACTCGGAGCAATTTGCAAAACGCATAAAAATATAAAGAGATAAACTAAAATGAAAGTACAAATCTTTTTGTATTTTTTTTAATGATATGATGTAAAAAAGAAAAATAGCTTAACAATTATTAGATAATCTTGACATCATCCTGTCAAAGGTTCTCGGTAGCTCCATTGAACGCACAAAGATCAAAGAAGCGGGTCAATCGCGAAGCAAAAAAAAAACCCAACATTCTTTTAAGAAAGCAAAGTGACCCCCTTATACCCACTCTTAATAGTTTTTACAATGGGTAAAGCCCGATTTAACCAAAATGAACTAAACGAGTATAAGAATAAAAGATAAACTAATAAGAACAAAAATCTTTTTGTAACTAAGAACAAGATTAAACAAGGCAAGAACTAGGATACGAGGTAAAACGCAAAAAAAAAGAAATTTTTTTATTAGAACTCTCTCTGCCGGCCAGCAGAGCAGTCCTGCCAGGCGACAGAGTGTTCGACGAGGGGAGAGTCGGGCGGCAGAAAGGTACGCCGGGACGGCAAAGAACTTCTGAGTGGTTTTGGGTGATTTTTCCGTAAGCAAAAACAAGCACATATGATATAAGACGAAATAAAAAGATTCTAAACAAGAAAACACAACACAAATCCCCGGCAACGGCACCAAAAACTTGATGTGTCTCGCGACTACTAATTTTATATTTATAACACAAATTACCAAATAAGCTAAGAACACACGGGCAAGTATGACCCTTTCGTTTGTAGCTAGCTTTTTGTGGTAAGCCGAGGTCGTTTACTAGGATTTGGGTGTTTTCAGTTGTGAAGAATCTAAGTATCAATAAGCAACAAAACGGTGATAAATTAGTTGTCACGTCCCACAATACCATAAAGTAATTATAAGATAAATTCAACAAGAAGGCAATAAAATAATTAGAACAACTTGTTTGGAACTAGTGAATATATCAATGGAGTGACTGGGACATCGGGTAGATATTAAGCAAAAGATCACAAAATCAAAAGCATACAATTCCAAGTCAATGGGTAATATTATGGAATTGAATATATCACAGTTTATCCAAATGTACCCTTTCGACCTATGAACGTTTTTACAAACCGATTCTTTATAACCCATTTGTGAGAAATGTGATTTTACCAATTAGTTCATTAGAGTCCATTTAACTTGTTTAATTCATAGGTGTCAAGTATGAATTACCAAACATATTGCGCGCCAGTATTTTGGAACAAAACAAAACAAGAAGTCCTTTCGCCCTATAAATCCGGTTATGATTCATCAAAAAGATATTTAGACACGTTCCAATTCAAACAAACTCATAAGTAAGATCATAGTTCTTTATTGATTAAATTGCCAAACACTCCATATCAATATCTACATAGTTCCAAACACGTAAACAAAACTACTCCATGATTATCTAAATTAAACACAAAGGTTCAACAATAATAATAAGCATAAACATTCTGAAACAATAAGAGAGATTACCAAAAGTATAGATACAATAAGTAAAGGGAAAGGATTAAAGCAACCTTCAAGCCTCCAATCGACTATACGCCTCTAAACAACCCGGAAAATCACATCAAAGCATCTTATTCAGCCCTTGAACAATCTTCACAAATTTGGGAGAGGTTTCTGGTCTTTTGGGTTAGAAATGGTGGAGGAAATTCGGATTTGGATGAAGGGGGTAGAATAACTATGTGAAAACAAAGGCATATGGCCTCTATTTATACTAGAAGGCCCCCTTGGCCTCCAAGCATATTTCTTTGGCATAAAGGGTCATGAATCTTCCAGAATAATCAGTTATGAGGGGACTTGATTGGACTTGAGGCGGTTGGCATCACAAAATGGTGAATTAATGTACTTGAAAAAGTTAGCGGAGCCTCTGCCGGGCGGCACGGGCTTCTGCCGGGCGGCTAGCCACACAACCAAAAATATATTTTTCTTGATTTTGCATATTAGCTTCCCGTTTGAGTCATGCTTGGTCGTGGGTCATTATACATCAATAAAATTTCATTCAAACTCTATCTTGGGCCTTGGAAGCTTGTATGGTTCACTCTTTTGTCGTTGAATTGCTTCCCGAGCTTGTTCTTGATGCGGGATTCTTCGTACTTGTACTAAACTTCGTTTTTACTTCTTTTCTTTATCTTTTTCTTGCTTCTCTTATACTTTGCTACAAATATACTTGCAAACACACTTTTGTACAATTAAGTAACAAAAGCATATAAAAATAGTCAAATAACATATACAAAAGTACGGATAACGCTACTAAAAACATACTCAATTTAAGCGTTATCAAATTCCCCCACACTTAAGTTCTGCTCGCCCTCGAGCAGGTAAAAGAAAATTTGCTTGCCCTCGAGCAAATATAAGAAAAAGAAATCTAGAAAGAAAATACCTAAATGGAAAAAAATAATTTTTTTTTTGAAAATATCGACATATTTTTGTTTTGTTTTTTTTAATATAAATGAGCGCAAAAGGCGCAAACACCCCCCCACACTTAAGGGTTTGCTTGTCCTCAAGCAAATTAAAGAAAAGAAAGATAAAAACAAAACAAAAACCGATGGGGCGTAAGCACCAAGTGTACACATCTAAAGAGGACTTTTATTGGGTTACAATGTTAGGCTTCGGGCTAGTAAGGGGTATGGATAAGGCATGGGAATTTTTATGAAAGGGTGTATCACGAACATTTTAAGTCAAAAGTCTAAGTCCCAATGTTGCTAGTTACCCATCAAACCGCAAACCCCGAAAATGATTATA
>BQNB010036574.1:6239-43266 GCA_026074375.1 Tanacetum coccineum | reverse complement strand
GTTATATCCTAAGGTTTAAGATCCCACATAGTATCATATAGCATGGTTATAAGATAAAGTAGAAAAAGTTAAAAATCAAGAAATTTTGAATTTTGGCGCCTGGCCTGGAGATCTGCGGATCCACCAAAACATTGGTGGATCCGTGGGTTGCATTTTTCTACAAAAATGACCAGAACTTCATTTTCTACCCAGAACATAAGTGTAGAGCTTGTTGGGGTCTCTTAGAAGTTGAGCTTGAGTGGTTCTAGGAGTAGTGATTGCCTTTTTGACGATGTCATGTTTGGGGCCAAAGTAATTACTATTGGGATGATCATCAAGAGAGTTTAGTAACCATTCGGATGTGTAAAAGGTTTCTAAGGCGTGAGGAGTTTTAAGGATTTGAGATAGACGAGATGGAGTTAGCGTGAAGGTGAATTGACCAAGCTTGACTCAATATAAGGAATATCTTCCTCATTTCTTTTGACTTCAAGACTATGATAAAATTCAACTACAAATCTAGGACATATGGGTTCATTAAGGGTGAGAAAAGGCTCGAGACCTATATCTTAAAAGAAACGGAGCATGTTGTTTTTGGCAATGAAGGATGGAGTAACGATTCTTCCTTCATGGAAGAGACGCTTTTCAAGAATGTGGTAAGACTCCCTAAGTTCTTCATCCATTTGTCTAGTACGATGGACTCTAGGTAGATACTCTTTGGTACGTTTGTAGTCTATTTATGTTGTGATTTTACCTATAAATAAATGACAATGACTCAATAAGCAAAAAATAGAAATATAATATGAGTTCTAAGTGAATGTTCATATCGACTTGATGTGGGTGTGCGGTTTGCTTGACACTAATAAAAGAAAAATAGTATTAATAATAAGCAAACCTTGATGCACAACCTTATGTTTGATATTGCTCAAGATGAATGGAACGAAAAATACTTATGAATTAAGCATCTCGTAAATACATTCATGAGATCAAAAAGTGTTTTTGCGTTGTATTAACAATGTAGTTATACAACTTTTGTGTTGTAAAGTTCCTAGAAGTGAAAATTATAACTTGGGGTTTTTGTTGAAAATTGATTTTTGGCGAATTGCTTCAATTACGTTTTTTGTCATAGTAGTTATACATTGTTATATCTTAGTTCTAATTGTACGAAAATAACAAGAAAAATTGAAAACCTTAAATTATGTGATTTGATTAAAATTGAAACCCTAGATATGAAATTAAATAGAAAATAAGATGAAATCACTTACAATAGTTGTTATAGATTGATGATTTGTTGATGATCTTGTAGATTAGTTGCTCCAATTGCCGATTAGAGTTATGTTTGTTTGAGGGTTTTGGTGTATGAGTTCGTGAGTGTGTTTGTTTAATGCTTGTTGTGGTCCCAATTTGTTTAAAATCAGTTATTTACCCGCGATCTGTGACACACGGATCCACCTAAATAACGCACGGATCTCCTTATGGTGGATCCGTGGTCCGCAAGTCTCCAAAAATACAGACAGAGTTGATTTTTGAGCAAATTGAGATACGGTGTTGTGTTTTTGGCAATTGGAATGTGTTATACATACTATTAGGGGTATGTGATATAATTTTCGGAGTCGACGTCCAAGTTTTGAGTGAACCGTGCAACTTGTCGTGAATTTCCCGATGGAATTTCAACGTAGTCGATCCTACTAGGAGTGTGTTATCTTTTAGCATAAGTTTGACCATTACTAATAACACAATCATTTATGAACATTTAGACTTAACAAAACATCGTCAACACAAGTGTGAGTTGCAATTCGATGATTGTTCTTTTCGTCTTTTTCAATCGATTTCGTAATTTCATGTATTGACCATACATGTAGATTTTGAAGATATCTATGGTCATTTTATTGATATTTTCTTAATCTAATAAAATTCTAATCTCGATTATGTTCATGATCGGAAGTTTTGTAATTGGAACTTGTAATGAGAATTAACATCTTTTGAATAATGAATAATTACTTCATTAGAGTTTCCGCTTACGATTATTTTTGGGATGATGAAGGATCACTATCCATGATAAGTTCCATCATTCCTAATCCTAATCTTAAATAATTAAATACTTCACGTTTTAAAGGCTTAGTAAATATATCGGCTATATTATCTTCGGATGCAACTTTCTCGATAGAGATATTGCCCTTTTGGACGTTATCGCGTAGAAAGTGGTGACGGATTTCTATATGTTTAGTTCTAGAGTGTTGTACGGGGTTTTTACTTAAGTCGATAGCGCCTTTATTGTCGCACATAATCGGAACGTCGTCGAGGCGTATGCCGTAGTCGATGAGAGCTTGTTTCATCCATAGTGCTTGTTGACATGCCTTTCTGGCAGAGACGTATTCGGCTTCGGTCGTGGAGATAGCAAGGGCCATTTGTTTCTTAGCGAACCAAGATGTTAAACAACATCCCATGAACGTACAAACGCCACTAGTGCTTTTGCGATCAACGTAATCGCCCGCGTGGTCGGAGTCGGCATAAACTACAGTTTCTATTCCGGTTCCTTTCGGATACCATAATCCTAAGTGACTAGTTCCTCTAATATACCTAAATATACGCTTAACGGCTTCTAAATGGGTAGTCTTAGGATTTTCTTGGAAACGAGCACATAAGCAAACACTAAACATAATATCGGGCCTACTTGCAGTTAAATAAAGTAAACTACCAATCATACCTCGATATTTAGAGCTATCTACGGAGTCGGCTTCATCGTCCTTAGTGAGCTTGATCTCCGTTGACATTGGCGTCTTGGTTGGTTTGGAATCTTCCAACCCGAACTTCTTTAACATCTCCTTGATGTACTTGGATTGATTGAAAAATATTTCGTCTTCTATTTGTTTGATTTGAAGACCCAAGAAGAAGTTCAACTCCCCCATCATACTCATCTCAAACTCGCCGTGCATGATTTTCGCAAAATCATCACACAAGTTTTGACTCGTAGAACCAAATATAATGTCGTCGACATATATTTGAACAATGATAAGATGTGACTTTGATTTCTTAGTAAAAAGTGTGTTATCAACCATTCCCATTGAATACTCGTGTTTTATCAAAAATGCTTTTAGTCTATCATACCAAGCTTTAGGAGCTTGCTTAAGACCATACAAAGCTTTCTTAAGTTTATAAACATAGTTTGGTTTTTGAAAATCAATGAACCCCGGAGGTTGAGCAACATAAACCTCTTCGTTTATAAAACCATTTAGAAAAGCACTTTTTACATCCATTTGATATAATTTAAAATCATTTGCACAAGCAATAGCAAGAAGTATTCTAATAGACTCTAATCTAGCTACCAGAGCATATGTTTCATCATAATCTATACCTTCTTGTTGATTATATCCTTGTGCTACTAATCTAGCCTTATTTCTAGATACTATACCGTTTTCATCTAATTTATTTCTAAAGACCCATTTTGTTCCTATGACCGATTGACTTATAGGTAAAGGGACTAATTCCTAAACATCATTAGCTACAAATTGATTTAGTTCTTCTTGCATAGCTACAACCCAACTTTCATCTTTTAATGCCTCTTTGACATCTTTGGGTTCTATTGTAGATATAAAACAAAAGAAATTACTATGATTTTGGGCTTGAGACCTTAAGGTTCTTTGATTAAGATTTCCTATGACTTGATCTAGTGGATGATTAGGTGTATAGATTACCTCCATAGCTTTTAATTGCTGATGGACCAAATAAGTCCATATGTAATAGTTCTAAACATCTTTTAGTGGAAACCATATTTTTATCTTTATGACTTACATGAGCTTGCTTTTCAATTTAATAAGCATCACAAAAATGTTTATCATATTTTAGCTTAGGTAAGTTTCTAACTAATTCTTTAGATGACAACGATTAAACTAAACACATATTTGCATGACCAAGTCTTCTATGCCATAAGGTAGAATTATCTACTATCGTGGCGAGACATAATTTGTCTTGAGACTTATTTCCTAATTTCATTAGTCAATGGACCAATTAAGTCCATATGTAATGAATTTCAAACATCTTTTAGTGGAAACCATATTTTTAGAATTATGACTTGCATGAGCTTGCTTCCCAATTTTACAAGCATCAAAAAAATGTTTATCATATTTTAGCTTATGTAAGTTTTTAACTAATTCTTTAGATGACAACGATTGAATTAAACGCGTATTTGTGTGACCAAGTCTTCTATGCCATAAGGTAGAGTTATCTACTACAGTGGCGAGACATAATTTATCTTGAGACTTATTTCCTAATTTCATTACGTATAAACCATTTTTCCTAATCCTGTTTCCTATGATTTTACCATCTTTAATTATTTTACTACCTTCTTTCACGAATAAGACTTGACACTTATTGTTACAAATTTGACCGACACTAAGTAAGTTAAAAGCTAAGTTATCTACGTGTTCTACATTAGATATAGTAAGAGAGTCATTAGAGATTGTACCTTTGCCTATGATCTTTCCTTTTAGGTTACTTTCAAAAATAACATTACCTCCGTCGTATGCTTTGTAGGTAGAGAATAAACTCTTGTAACCATAAAAAGAAAATAAAAACGATCATGGATGTTTGAGCAACACTATCCTTTGATCCACTCATCCGGTAGTGATTCCAAGCAATGTCTTTAAGTAAAACATACTATTTCAACAAAAACAATTCAAGTGCTTGGCCCAAGTATCTCATGGTCCGAAGAATGTTTTGTGTTGTACATCCCTGCATTTAAATTGCAATGATTATGATATTGAAATGGGGATAAATTCCCATAATGCAAAAACGAAGCCTTATTTGTTGATTGTTCCAATTCATAGGGTAAAAAGTTTTGATGAATTGGTTATCTAGAGTTTCTCCTAGATTGAGGTGTGTTGTATCTTGGTTGAGAATGAATGTTCCTTCTAGGTGGAGGTGTTTTTGATCTAGACTCAGTTTTGACATAACCTATACCGCTTTTAGGTGATGGTTTTAAAGACGGTTTCTTTGACTCATCAATGCTATTATGTATTAGTTTCTTCCTAGTAATCACAAAATCCGATCAGAAGACATAGGTGGACTAAAAACAGTGTTGTGTCCCTTTTTGCCATAGATGCGACCACGGATTCCAGGTAAGGTGATCGTGCACCTTAGGTGGAATCCGTTCGTCCCTTTTCAGCGAACTTGACCCAACAAAATTAATGGGTTTGGTTCCGTTTGCTGACGCTTTACTACTATCGAACCCTAAACCTATTTTACAACTTGGTGACTTTTGAATATTTAACATTTCTCTTAGTGAGTTAGCGCTTTTATCAAATTTTACAAATTTAACTTGAGTTTCCTTAAGCTTGGCATTTTCTAATTTAAGTTCTTGACATGTCTTGCACATAATGTCAATTTTTTTATTTCTCTCACGTTTCTTAATTTTCTCATTCAACTTTAAAAAAAATTCTTCTAAAATATCTCTTTTAGTTTTCAATATTTTATTTTTGTTGATGATTTTTAAGCTAATTTCACATAAGTTATCATATTTAATTTTCATATTATCTTCATCAATAGATGAAGCATTATCACTATAATGAGAAGAGTCAAGAGTTACCTCGTTTGACGATTGAGCCATGAGACAAGTTTCATCGTTAGTTTTGTCCTCGACTTTATTTTCGCCATAGCTCCAAGATCCTCCAATAAATGACTTTTGATCTTTGTTGCGAGGAGGCTAAGGATAATCACCAATGAGATGATTTGGATCACCACATCTAAAGCATTTCTGGTCGCTCTTTTCTTTCGTCGCATCCCTTTGTCGGAATGACTTCTTTTCTTCTCTTGATTGCGCAACAAATTTTCCCTTTCTTCTAAAGAACTTTTTAAAATTCCTTACAGCCATAGCATATTCTTCGTCATCGCTTCTGAATGTCGAAGTTTCATCATCACTAGACTCTTTCTTAGCTTTTAAGGCAATGGACTTAACCCTTTCCTTTTTGCCTCTATAAATTTCAAAATCCTTTTTCATGACCACTTCATGTACTTTTAGGTTCCCGATTAGCTCGTCCACAGCTAGTGATGACAAATCATTTGATTCTTCAATCACTGTGACCTTTGATCTCCATTTAGGATGTAGAGCCTTAAGAAACTTCCTAACATAGTTCTTGCTAGAGAAACCTCATCAAAGTTTTAAAACTATCAATAATAGTGTTATATTCTAGCAAAACCGCTACAATAGATTCTTCTTCCAAGGATAGTAACTTTTTCATAGTATTGAACAAGAAGATAATTTTATTTATCCTTTTACTTTGCTATTACCTGATGTGCTGATTAACAACGATGCCAAATATCTTTAGCCGTTTACACATAAAAATTCGTTCGTATCCTTTTAGGTAAAGCATATAAAGAAACCATTTTGCTTCATTATTTTTGGCAATATTCTTTTAAGATCATCGATGATCTTTCAAAAGACAACCTCTAAAACTTGAGTAACTTCATTTTTGGCAACCGGTGGAAAATCACCATTCAAGACAATATGTCAAAGATCTAAATCTTTTGCTTTCACATAAGTTTTAAATCTATTTTTCCAATATATAAAATGATCACTTTCAAAAAGAGGTGGTTTTTGCATAGAATGCCCTTCTAGATATTTATCTGAATCCATAGATCGATTCAAGATTTAATGTATAATATATGTTAAAGATCTTGGGTGGCCACTAGTACAAATATGGGATTTCGTCACACATGTTATTTTTTGAACGGCCACACAGTCAGATATTTATGTGACTAAATGTACCAGAATAAAATAAACAGTCACACTTGAACTCATTTTGTGCGACCATTTCGGAATTTCATTGTCACGCATTTGAATAGTTATATGACTAGAGGTAACTGGTAATTTTTTGTTGATTATTTAGTCACTTATAATTTGGGACGTGTGACAGATACAAACAAGTTTGAAACATTAGTCACACTATATATACACATATGTGACAAATATATGTCACACAATTGAACAGTGTGACCAAAATCCATATATGTGTCACATGAAGAAATTAGTATGAGGCTAAAATCATATAATCAAGTTGTCACACATTAATTAAAAGTGACTGCTAATTTGCTGTAATATTAGCCACATATGAATTTGAAATGTGTGACAACTGAAAAGTAAGTTTGAAGCATTAGTCACGATATACATTTAAAAGTGACAAATATATGTCACACACTTGAACAGTGTGACCAAATGTCATATATGGTCACACTAAACCATAGACATACATGATTTCATATTTTCATACCCCCGCTCATTTTTTTTCATTCGCCGCTTCACCAAAATTTCATATTTTCATACCCCCGCTCATTTTTTTCCCAAAAGTAAAATTACATTTTCATTGGCCCTCCAACCTACACTTATCTCATCCCCTTCATCTCAAAGTTCATGTTTTTCTCTCGTTTCCGCAGCCAACCACAAACCAATAAACCATCACTGGTTTTCTTTGCTAGTCACCGCTCACCATAAATTCACTTTCATCTTTGCCCACCGGCCACCACCGACGCTCGTGATTAGCCATTGCCCTCTTATTTCAGGTCAGCTGATCTACGAATCAGGTACTTTGATGTCTTATATGTTCAATTTAATTATCAATTTAAGGTGTTCATGAGTCAATTTGGTGTTCAATGGTTGACTTTTGGAATTACGGTTCATGAGACCTGATTCTGAATGAATTTTAAGCATGCTTTATTTTGCAATTGATGCTATATACAAGTATTTTTTATAGTTCTATATCTATCACCCATGTTTTAATTTCAAATAGTAAGCTGTTTGGAAAAGATAGTTTATTTGTTTTCTTTGCTTATTTTTTAGTTAAAGCAGTTTTGTGTTATCCGAATTGCTTCTGAATGGATTGTTTTTTGCTGCTTGTACTATGTGCTTACTATTGTATTCATTTCCCTTCGAGAACTATAGATATTAGAAAGTTTGGTTTGCTTGAATTACGGGGTCGTGTTGTCCGTTTGAATGTTTGATATGATGAAATCAGTTAGGTGTTTGTTATATATATCCTGAAAAATGTTAGTTTGTTGCTGCAGTTGCCGCGTATACCGATTGGGATAGGTTTAATATCGTCTGTCTCTTCCTTGTGACTGCCAGTTTAAAAGCACCAACAGGCCTTCGCTCTACTGGTATTCAAGGTTTATCAAAGGCGTCTTATCAAATAATTGGTTGTGTGTTGAAGCCTCAACCGGGACTTTGTCTGTGAACTGTGTTTTGAGTTGCTGTATAAAAGCAAAAAAAATGTTATACTTTGCCAATCCATGGCGTCGTTTTGGTTGGGTAAGGGGTTTAAACTAATGGTACAAAAATATTTGTATGAAAGGTGAGCATTGAGATAGCTATATGGAATTAAGTTAGGTGAATAAGTGTTCTTGAGAAAAGTGCAAATAAGTATGTTTTCTGTCATCCAGGTTAGTAAATGATGGCAATTCTTTTTCTTGACGACATCACCTATTTCAAGAAAACTTACAGGATTCTTGTATCAATCATCCTAAATTCCTAATGAACATTCAGTTGAAATTGAGGAAAGAACTTAAAAAAATAATCATGGAAAAGCTGAGGAAGACGAAATAAGAAGCAGTGGAAATAGTGTTCAGTTATTAATTGGTTAAGGTTAAGTTGCTATCCACTTCGGACTATGAGACCTTTAAGTTTAGGGCACATAATAAACGTTAGCTAAGATGGTACTGAACTGCTCATATGTTGCTATTCTGGTTGTAAATTGTAGCAAAATGTATGTAGTTGTGATCTGACTTGAATCAAAGGTCAGGTGCAAATTTATGTAGATGTGTGGTATGAAATGCAATTGTATTTTATGATAAGCTATTGACTTTATATCCGGACAGGCTTGTTATGCTGTTCTTCAGAGCTGGGTTTCAAAGAAGTTCATGACCGGATGGTATACCTTGACCCTTCTATGTGTTACAATTGCTGATATCATTTTGTGTCCTCTGACTCTCTTCCAACTTTGCATATTTCAGTGTTGTCCTCTTTCCTGTTGCTGTTACATTCTTTGTGACATGGTGGATTGTACAGTTTTTTGATGGTTTCTTCAGTCCGATCTATGAAAGGCTTGGTGTTGAAATATTTGGTAAGTCATCTACGACATGTTCAGTCTACTATGGTGACATGCTGATAATTTCCTTTTTACAGTCTATTTTTTGTATCCTTATTAATCTTTATTTAAAAATTTAATCTTTTTTTTTTGCTTACAAATTAAGAAAATATACTATCATTTCTTCAACCCTGAGTAAAAAAGTTTTATAAAATTTAATTTGGTTAATGTATAATAGGTTTGAACATATGTATCTAATATATTCATTATTCAGTTGAATAAAGGTTTTAGTTTGGTAATGTTGTAAGATGGATATTAAACCTTTATTTGTTTATGTTTGATTCATTTTTTGATACAATCGTGCAGGTCTTGGATTCTTAACATCATTGATCTTTATATACTTTTTCGGCATCTTTGCATCATCATGGATGGGTGCTACTGTTTTCTGGGTAGGGAGTGGTTCATAAAGAGGATGCCTTTTGTAAAACACATTTACTCAGCATCTAAGCAAATTAGTGCTGCTATTTCTCCAGGTGATCCGTGTCATATTCATTTGTAATAATTTATAATCAGAGATTTTTAAAGATGATATAAGTTATTAAGATTGGGAAACCATCATGATTATGAATTTTCATCTAGGGCTTAAACTAATGACTATTTAACTTTTCTATTGAATTGAAACTCACACTAGATGTTGAATTGGATGTATACAGTAAGGAGTGTCGAATTTAAATAAAATAGAGACTGTAACATAGGTCCGTCAAACTTTCTTTGTACACATTTGGTCACCAGCGAGTGTGTCATACCCTTTCTTTCCATTGGTGACTCAAGAGTGTTTTAACACAATGTTCCAGAGACATAGTGGATTGGTGGGTCAGTCTGGGAATCGTGTAACTTCTGAAGTGCTCATAGTGTATTTTTTTAGTCTAGAGTCTTGACTTTTAGTTATACTATTGATGCTTGGCCATCGTTCTTAAATATATTAATTGCTATTCGGAAATTAGAACTAAAATCTTTTCTTCTACAGCAATAACCAGAACACCATTGGCGTTTTTAAGGAAGTTGCCATCATTCGTCATCCTCGTCTGGGAGAATACATTTTTGGTTTCATTACATTTCTCTCTTTTGACATTTTCATATATTATGCAAGATAAGTCATGATGTGTTGTGGGTCTCATTTCCTCAATTAATATGTTCAATGCCCAAAAAGAGTGCAAAAGTTGTGTTATTTAGAAAAGAAATGAGCTCTGCGTTCAACAATATACTGAGTATTCGAGTATTCGACTATTTATTATTTTGGTGATAAAAGAACAAAACCGGTGTTGAAATGGACGCTTAACTTTTTAAAATGGAAAGTTGACTCTTCGAATATGCATTGGACTAGTTCTTCTGAGCTAACTTTCATATGAATACGTTTAGAGGGAAAATGGAGATGAAGAATTATGTAGTGTGTATGTCCCTACAAACCATCTCAAACATAGGTGATGTATTTCTGGTCAACTCTGAAGAGATCATAAGACCAAATTTGTCTATTCGAGAAGGCAATTGGTAACTCCACACTTTTCGCCCCATTATTTTCTTAAATTGTACATATTTGCTACTTTTATGAACCAAACCCCCGCATGAACTTGGTGTTGTAGAATGATTATTATTAGAAAGTGAAGTCCTTGTGCTGTCTATCCTATTCATACATGTTTCTAACCTTAACTTTCTAGCACAAAATGCAGTGACTGGGTAGCCAGTTTATAACATAATATGATGTAAAACAAACATTAGAGATCGTAAATGAATATAAATGGCTTTTCTGGTTGGTTTGAATAAAAATGACAGGTATTAAGAGTTTCACTGTGAAGCTTCACAACAGCTGCTGCCCCAAAGTACTGATTTGTGAAAATTATTGCTATGTCTTTTTAGGATAGGTTTAATATCTAAGTAGCGAAAGATGTATGTAGCTGCTTGTTATTAGTGTTGCTTGTCAAACGTATTGGTATTAAAAGAAGTTAGTCACTACTGTTTGGGAACAAGAATGATTTGTGCTGCCAGTGTATACTTTATGCTGCTAATGCAAGACTTAATGCTGCCAGTAGTAATCTCATATGTTAATGCTGCTATTGATACTACTGCTATTGGGTTTAAAAGAAGAAGTTAGTGCTGCCAAGTATATATCTGTGCTGTCAAAGTGTTATATAAATACTATACTCATCTAGTAACTTTAACACTTGCATTAGAACATGAATTCATTTAGGTCATAGTTGCATTTTCACCTTGACTGCTTTCACATTAGGTTTAGGTCCCTGGTTTGCATTTTCACCTTGACTGCAATTGGCCAATGGGAGTGTAGCTTCATATGGTAAAAGCGCTCGCATTGCAGCGAAGGCACGGTTAGAATCCCCTCACTTCCTTATTTTTTTTCGTTTGTGACAATATATTACAAAACGCCACACAAACATAAATTCTTGTGGGCATTAGAGAACAATAGTCCAAACAAAAACACATTCACTGACTTTAATCACATAAGGCACACCTAATAACACTTTGGCACTTTTGGTTAACTTGTATGTGACTAAATCCCAAAAAAACATGGCTTTGTTGACTAAATATTTACAAAAGTCCAAACAAAACATAAATTCATGTGACATAGATGAACAATAGTCACATAAAATACACATTTACTTGATTTTAAAAAGCATATAGTCACACTTATTAACACTTTTGGCCACTTTTTTTGTTCATATTGTTAAACAAGAAGATCAATTTTATTATCCTTTACTTGGATATTACCTTGATGTGTGATTAACAACGATTGCTAAATATCTTTAGCCATTTTACACATAAAAATGTGTTCGTATTCCTTTTTAGGTAAAGCATTATAAAGAACCATTTTAGCTTCATTGTTTTTAGCAAGTTTCTTTTCGAGATCGTCAGATTGTTCATCAAAAGGAACAACCTCTAAACTTTTGGGTTTCTTTGTTTCTGGCAAGCGGTGGAAAATCACCATTCAAGATAATATTCCAAAGATCTAAATCTTTTGCTTTCACATAAGTTTCAAATCTATTTTTCTAATATATAAAATGATCACTTTCAAAAAGTAGTGGTCTTTGCATAGATTGCCATTCTAAATATTTATCCGAATCCATAGATCGATTCAAGCTTTAATGTACAATATACGTTAAAGATCTTGGGTGACCTTGGCTCCTGATACCAATTGTGGAAACAAGAAGGGTTGAATACTTTTTACCGTTTTAAAATAAAACTTAGATTGTCGACTTATGTGAACTCAAGAGATATACACAAGTATATATGATAGCGATGCAATAAGTAAATAAGTAATCTACGAAGTATGAACAAGTAAAGATAAGAAAGATCAAACCGATGACACAATGATTTATAGTGGTTCGGCTACGAAGCTCCTATTCGCCCTACTCCACTCCCCAAGTACCCAACTTGAGAGTTATCTTCACTATGTCAACAAGCTCCCTTTAGGCGGAGAAAACCGTACACGTCGCTTACACTTTTTCCGGTACTAAGCTAAATACCGAGTTCTACTTCGAGATAGAACCAATCTAACACACTATGTATTTTGTGGCCTAAATACTAACCTATCATACACATATGATATACACAACACACAACACAAGATATACAAGATGAATGATTATCACAATCGTGATGACACAACTAAACTATTAACACTTGTGGAATGAGTTGATCACTTGTAATGGATTATGTAACAAGTATAATGATTAAAGAATATAAAAGATAAAAGATGTGTGTGAAAAATATTTGTCAAGAGTTGTTTAAATAAAAGCTTAAGGTTGCTATTTATAGGCAAGCCTTTGAAATTCAAATGCTGTCTCAAACAGTTGTGAGCTGCGACCCATGGATCCACCATAGTTGGATCCGTTTAGTGTATTAGGTGGATCCGTTAGGGGAGCTGGGAAAACATTTTTCATTTTATGATTAACCCCAAATCTATACAAAATATTGTTTTATACTTAATAAAACTAGTTTATTAGATTCTTCTAAAACAAAATATTTCTTATCACCAATAAGGAAAGATTTTCTAGATTTGGGAACATTTGGAAAGATTTAGAAAGATTGTTTCCACTTATGGTTAATTTTATTTTGTCTTACATGATTAATATAACTAGCTTATAATTAATCATGTGTTAACTTAAATCATTTGATTAGAAAAGATTTATGCAACTGATTAAAATTTTTCTTTGATCAGAAACTATGTTTAATAATGCCATATTCATACCTTAAGTGATTTGTCGTCGTCAAGAAAACTTTCGACTAATCAACTTGTTTACGTAAATTTTTACGTAGTATGACATTATATTTGTTACTATCAAAACATGAAGATCATTAAATAAAAATATTGTTTTTGCGCGAATATTTGTATTAACAAAGAGGGTAAAGGACTCATAATGGTTTAAAGAGAAGATGTTACTTGCTCAAGCACAAGAAGCTGGAGTTATTTTGAAGGAAGAGCAACAAGATTTTTTGGCTGATGGTTTGGTAGACTTGGATTCAGATGGTGATGATCTTCAGCTACATACAACATCTATCTTCAAGGCAGATCATGTAGATGCATTTGATTCAGACTGTGATGAAGCACTGACTACTAGTGCAATCTTCATGGCAAGACTTTCCCCTGCAGGTTCAATCAATGGATATGTTGTTTGTCCAACTTATGATATAGACATGCTCTCTGAGGTACCACATTATGACACTCATCATGACACTGATATGCTTAATCCTGTTGTTCAAGAGACGTAACATTTAAAACACTTTGTTTCTTTTAATGATTCATATAATGAACTTACGAGTAACAATAGTGTGTCGTCATGTGTAGGTAATGTTTTGTATTCAAGTTTTATTATTTATATTTTGCTGACAATACCTATTAACTAACACTAACAGGCAGTGCACCCGATCAATTGTAGGTTTGTTGGTAAGTAGGGTGCCGATCACTAAAAATGAACGTTAACTCTAAATCTATCAGTATATTAGTTATCAAATTAATCCTAATTAAACTAGTTAAATCTATCTAAACTTAAACTAACGCAAAAAGGGAGGTTTTTAGCCTGAGAGAGGGGAAAACGTTTTGGGTATAATCTAAGCTAAATGATGACAAGTAAAGCGATAAACACACGCAAGCAGATCAACAAACGATAAAGAAGCGGTCTAGCATAAATGTAAGAAAAGCGTATAAACCATAATTAATCTAATAAAACACATAAATTATCTATGTGTGAAATGATTATGTTACTTCGTTGGTGTTATATCATTCCCTAAGTTTAGGTGGCTCTTCTCCCTAAACTTTATTAAGTTAATCTTGTCACAATTAACCTAAATTCTCATAAAGCATACATTTCTCGATTATAATCTATCTAGGAGACAATACTGGTGAATACTAAAACCTAGCTCATCGAGGCTTTACCCACTTATGTTCAATCGCTATATATATGCTGGTAGTCTATAGTCTGGCATAACCCAAAGCAAGCCCACAGAATGTTATTTGTAATCCTAAGTCACCACTTATTCTACCACTCTATAAACCAGGGAGGCACTAGGGACTTAAATTTGTAATCCTATAATCTAGAGTCACATATAAGCTGTATGTAGTTCTATCCCAGACTCTAGCCTACTTGGTCCATATCACTAGATCTAGTTGAATGATAGATTAAACATGTAATCAAACATAAACAAATATCAAATGATAAACATAATCAACATGCAACGAATAAGTAAACAATCGATATAGACAAACCAAACATTAAATTATCATAAACATGGATGGTACCTAAAGGTATTAACCCATTGTCATTGTAACAAAACACATTATCATATATGAACGATTAAAGTAAAGATAACAATAGCTAAACCGAACACGTTTAGCATAGTGTTGAGATTACAAGAGTTTTCCTATGACTTGAAGCTCTTTGTTGACCTTCTTCTGCTTCTAAATACGCCTGATATCAAACTTGGTGGTTTATGGCTTCACTTGTATACTGAAAATCGTTTTTAGGTTTCTGTATTTATAACCTCTGAAAATAGGTTGATACATCATATTCGAAGGGTTCGATATGGCGTATTAGGTAACTTGGAGTGGGCTCCACGATTAAAATATTCTAGAATATTCGATGATTGCTTCCCTATACGGCGTATAGGGTCTTCTTAATACAGCATATTTCTTGAAATCATGTTTGCTCTAAGTGTTGAAGAAGGTATCATAGATGGCGTATCTGATGAGATGGATACGACGTATTCTTCAAAGTCAGGCAATCGTCTTGAATTCTTCTAAGTCTTAGATACGGCGTATATGTCTAGAATGATACAGAGTATTGGTTGTCAGAATCAGTAGACTTTCTTGAATCCTTCATTTATGCTCCAAAACAGGTGCTTTTCTCCATATTTTGCCAATTGCTTGACAATAACTGAGATTAACAAATATAAACAATTAATTATCAAATCTCTTATAAAATAATGTAAAAACAGCAATATAGATGGGATAAATGATGCTAATAATCTGACCTTATTTGATGTCATCAGATATCCCCCTACTTGAATCTTACTTGTTCTCAAGTAGACTTGAGAAATATCTTATGAAAATGTATCCCAAACTAAAGTCTCAAAATTTTCCTTTAAGAATTTTTTTGTTTAATTACTAGCACACAACCAAACACCTCATGAAATGGGAAATAAAAACACTCAAATCACTCAACTAATCTATGTGGTAATATTTAGTAATTCACTCAATTGCTCGGCCGTGACGAGTATTCTATCATAAGCTTGGCAAGGATGCACATCTCCACTACTAAAGCTAAGGAGTAACAAGTCTAAAAAGGTAAATTGGGTTAAATGATAAGTTTTAAGGGTTTGATCATTCTTTTTAATCTCTATCGATACCAATATTCTAGAAAAGGCGACAAAACCACAAATGCATGCCTAAATCCATGACCGCGACACTTGTGATTGCTCACTCCCTAACTCGAATAAGCTAAATAATAGGACCAAGTAATCTTCACCAACAGTTATACACCAACAATGGCAACAAAACTACACATACACATTCAAATCTATGAATGAAACATATGTGATTGCTCACTCCCTCATTCGATCAAACTAAAGGTTAGGATGACGAATGATATAGGGTGGGGATTGACTAATCTTTACCAATAGTAATAAACCAACAAGGGTGACAATACCACACATACACATTCAAATCCATGAATGAGACATATGTGATTGCTCACTCCCTCTTTGAAGTAAAACCAAAGGTTCGAGATTAGCCATGGGAAACATATAATTGGTGTAAAGTAAAACAAAACAAAAAGATTAAGTCCAAACAAATAAAGAATAATGTTGCTAGCTACTTTCCCGATCATACCCATGAAAAAGACACAAATCACTGACTAACTCATGCTTTAACACTGGAAACTCACGCAATATTTGGTAGACACGAATTAGACTCAAAGATGTCTTGATCATAGATTAATAAAAATAACCTAGTTGGCGTTCCCGTAACAACCAACTACCAATCATCCATAATATAGTACAACAATAGTGGCGATATCTACCACTTAATACAAAATTTTACATAGTTTTATATTACGTACCAACTTTAAATACAACAAAACTTTATATTGTTGGTTTATAACACGTACCAACGAATAATCAATCACATAAATAATAAAATCGGTTAAGTTTTGGCGAACAGATTATCTCACAAATCTCTCCTTTTTTCTCTCTTACATATTTTTTTGTATTTTTTTGCTTTTTTGTTTTTTTAACATAACTAGAAAACAAAATTTGGTGTAAAATTTCTCCACTTCACGAACATGATAAATCTGGATAGTTAATATCGGATCATAATTGTGAAAGTAGTAAACACACAGAAAATAAAATAAAACTACTACTTTCACATTCTTATTGCATTGTGCAATTTCCTGACCTAACCAAAGATAGAAAATACGCACACGAACACAGGAAATACATACTTTTACATAAAAGCAACTAGAAACCGATTAAGGAATGATACATCAGGGTAAGCTAAGGTGTAAGGGTGTAACAAAACAAATATTTAGTGGTGTAAGAAATGAAAGGAATGGCTCTGCAAGTTTTTCAAGGGGTATCTTACTGATGACATCAAATAAGGTCATAATATTAGCATCATTTATCCCACTTATGTTGCTTGTTTTATAATGTTTTATATGAGATTTGGTACTTAATCATTTATATTTGTTAATCTCAGTAAATATCAAGCAATTGGAGAAATATAGAAGAAAGGACGTGTTTTGGAGCTTAAACGAAGAATTCAAGAAGTCTACTGTTCCTGACATATTCTAGATCTTTTACACCGCATCACAAGACTTAAACAAGTTCAAGACCATTGCCTAACTTTGAAGAATATGCCGTATCCAATTCATCAGATACGCCGTATATGAAACCTTTGTCTACATTCAATGTAACACGATCTCAAGCCAATACACCGTATCTAACATAAGCTATACGCTGTATAAGGAAGCCAAACATCGAATATTATAGAATATTCAAACGTGGATCCCACTCTAAGTAACTGTATATGTGTATCGAACCCTTCAAATACGGCGTATCGGGCATTTTTTAGAGGTTATAAATATCGAACCCTAAAACGAATTTCAGCATGTAAGTGAAGCCCTAAACCACCAAGTCGACTAAGAGACTTTTATAGAAGCAGCAAAGGTCAGTAAAGAGCCTCAAGATCATAGGGAAACTCTTATAATCTTCGCACAACCCATTACGCGTTCGGTTATCGTTCTTTTACTTTGATCGTTCATATAAGAAACCGTGTGTATTTTTACAATGACTATCGGTTGAT
This sequence comes from Tanacetum coccineum, assembly GCA_026074375.1. Taxonomy (NCBI): domain Eukaryota; kingdom Viridiplantae; phylum Streptophyta; class Magnoliopsida; order Asterales; family Asteraceae; genus Tanacetum; species Tanacetum coccineum. The sequence continues at coordinate 25,350 of BQNB010036574.1, read as the reverse complement.
ACCTTTAGGTATCAGCCATGTTTATGATAGTTTAATGTTTGGTTTGTTTATCTCGGTTGTTTATTACTTGTTGTATGTTAATTATGTTTAACACATGATACTTGTTTATGTTTAATTATGCGTTTAATTTATCATTCAACTAGATCTAGTGATATGGACCAAGTAGGCTAGAGTATGGGATAGAACTTCATATAGCTTATGTGTACCTTAGAATCATAGGATTACAAATTAAACACCCTTGGGTGCCTCCTTAGTTTAAAGAGTGGTAGACTAAGTGGTGAATTAAGATTACAAATAACATTTTGTGGCTATGCTTGTGTCACGACGGGTGGTAGACTACCAAGTGCACGTTTGTGATTGAATATAAGTGGGTAAAGTATCGATGATCTAGGTTTTGATATTCACCAATATTAACTCCTAAGATAGATTATAATTAACGGATGTATGCTTATGAGACGTCCATTAATTGTGACAGGATTAATTGATTAACGTTTAGGGAGAATAACAACCTAAACCTTGTGAATGGTATAACACCAACATAGTAATACAATCATTGCACCTTAGACAAGACCAGTGTTTTATTAGATTAATTATGGCTGATATGTTTCCCTTATATTTGTGCTAGACCGCTTCATTATCATTTGTTATCTTCTTGTGTTTGTTTACTACTTTACTTGTCATCAACTTAGGAATAGAATAACCAAAACCGTGCCAGTCTCTCAGGCTAAAAAAACCTCTTTGTCAAGTTAGTTAGGGTTTAGATAGATATAATTAATTAGGACTGACTTAGATAACTAAAATACTGGTAGACATAAGAATTAACGTTCTTGCTCTTAGTGATCAACACCCTACTTACCAACGAAGCTACAACTGATCGGGTATACTTCCTGTTAGTGTTGTTTTAGGTAAAGTCGGCAAAATATAAATAGTAAAACTTGATAATATAAATTACCTATGTACAACAATACATCACTTACTCTAAAAATGAGAGTAAACAAAAGGGTTTATACGGGGGTTAACTAACCAATATGGTTAGTTAATATCACAATATGTATAGGCTTTTTGGTGTTGTTGGGAATTAAGGGCTTCTGCAAGTTTCTACTACTGGTTCAACTTAGTACTGCCAAGAGAAGACTTAGTACTGCCAAGCTAAGTTAGTACTGCTAGTGTTATAGTTAGTTACAAAGTTATTCTATAACTTTTATTGTATTAAATATATTGAAAGTTTAGCGAGATCTTGTTTTACTGTTTTATTGTTCTTCTTAGTATTGCAAACTAGATTCCGCATAGTTTGTGATATTCTCAATCTTAGTTTCTAATATAGTTGTCTTTGAACTATCCAATATAGCTAAGCTTTAACAAGCTAAGTAAGATCTGTCAAGAAGGGATCAACAAGTAGTATCAGAGCTTGTTGAGAAACTCTGAATAAGAAGAACACTATATCTACACAAGATCTCATAATCAAAGAGAAGATGGAATCACTGTCAGAAACTACCCAAACAGTGTCTGCACTAAAACTTCCTATACTCAAAACAGGAGACTATGATCTATGGAGCATGAGAATGGAGCAATATCTTACTCACACTGATTATGCTCTTTGGGAGGTTATTGTGAATGGTGATGCACCTGCTGTTGCATCAGCTAGTGCTGAAGGTCCCATTCCTCCTAAAACTGCTGAACAAAAGCTAGCAAGAAAGAATGAATTGAAAGCAAAAAGCACCCTGTTGTTGGCCATTCCTGATGAGCACCTACTAAAGTTTCATAGAATCAAGGATGCAAAGACCTTATAGGAAGCAATCAAGGCCAGGTTTGGAGGCAACAAAGAATCAAAGAAAATGCAGAAAACCATTCTGAAGCAGCAATATGAGAATTTTACTGCATCAAGATCTGAAGGACTGGATAAAACCTATGATAGGTTTCAGAAACTCATCAGCCAATTGGAAATTCATGGTGAAGTTATCTCTCAGGAAGATGCAAATCTAAAGTTGCTGAGAAGTCTACCATCAGCTTGGAACAATATTGCTTTAATTATGAGAAACAAATCTGATCTATACACATTAAGCATGGATGATTTGTATAATAATCTGAAGGTGTATGAATCTGAGATTAAAGGCCAATCAAGCTCAAGCTCAAACTCTCAAAATGTGGCTTTTGTATCTTCAGAAAACACTAGCAGTACTAATGAAGCAGTTAATACTGCTCATGAAGTTTCTACTGCTAGTTCACAGGGACAAGCTTCTTCCTCAACTTATGCTGATGATGTCATGTTTTCCTTCTTTGCTAATCAATCTAATAGTCCACAATTGGACAATGAAGATCTGGAGCAGATTGATACTGATGATCTTGAAGAGATGGATCTCAAATGGCAGGTGGCCATGCTTACCATGAGGGTGAAAAGATTCTTAAAGAAGACAGGAAGGAATCTGAATTTCAATGGCAAAGAAACTGTTGGCTTTGATAAGACAAAGGTTGAATGTTACAACTGCCACAGGAGAGGTCACTTTGCTAGAGAATGCAGGGCACCAAGGAATCAGGGGAATAGAAATGGAGATGCTCCAAGAAGGATTGTACCAGTAGAGACTCCTGCAAATGCCTTGGTTGTTCAAGATGGGATAGGTGGTTATGATTGGAGCTTTCAAGCTGAAGAAGACATCACAAACTTTGCTCTAATGGCCCATTTGTCTTCAGGTTCATCCAGTTCATCAAGCTCAAATACTGAGGTACAAAATTGCTCTAAAGATTGCTTAAAATCATATGAAACTCTTCAAAAACAGTATGATCAACAACGTGATGCTCTTAAAAAATCTAATCTAGAAATTATAGGTTATCAATTAGGCTTAGAATCATTAGAAGCTAGAATTGTTGTTCATAAAAAAATGAAGCTGTTTATGAGGAAGACATTGCATTTTTGAAATATGATGTTAAGGTAAGAGATAATTCTATAACAGAGCTTAAAAATCAGTTAGCAGAGGCTTTAAGAGAAAAAGATGATTTAAAACTAAAATTAGAAAAGTTTGAAACATCATCTATAAAGCTAACTAAACTGATAAACAGTCAAATAAGTGTTAATAACAAGTCTAGTGTTGGTTTTGACAGTCAAATGAATTGCATGATTGTCATCTGAATAAAAGTGAAGTGTTTGAAAGTGCATCTGATAGTAGTGTGAATGAGATTGAAAAGGAAAATAATCAAGTAAATGATAGGTTTAAGAAGGTTAAAGGATATCATGCAGTTCTTCCTCCCTACACTAGGAACTACATACCCTCAAGACCTGACTTGTCCTTTGCTGGATTAGATGATTCTGTCTATAAGACTAATGTGAGTGAAACTATCACTAGTGTGCCTAGAAATGAATCAACTGCATCTAAGTCTAGTAAGGATAGTTTGGAACAACCTAAAGATGCTAGGCCCAGTGCTCCTATCATTGAAGAGTGAGAGTCTGATAGTGATGATGATTGTGTGATTAGACCTTCAATTGAACAGAATAAACCTAGTTATGCTAAAATTAATTTTGTTAAATTATATGAAAATACTAGGAAATCTATTATTAAACAACACACATATAGGCAAACTGAAAACCTTAGGAAAAGTCAGAGTCCTAGGGTTGATAAAAGAAATTAGAATGGAATAATGACTCAGAAACTAGGAAATGGTTTTGAGTCCAATAAGAAAGCTTGTTTTGTATGTGGACGTCTTAACCATTTAATCAAGGACTATAACTTTTATGAGATTAAAATGGTTAGAAAATCTGTGTTGAATAATGTAAGAAGGGTTACTGGTCAAAAGGAAGTTAGACCAGTATGGAACAATGCTCAGAGGGTGAACCATCAAAACAAATTAACTCACCCACATCCTAAAAGAAATTTTGCTCCAACTGCAGTCTTAACAAAGTCTGGCAATGTACCAGTTAATACTGCTAAGCAAAGCTCCCCAAGAGCAGCAGTATCAAATAGTACTGCCAGATATGTTAATACTGCTGCATCTAGACCAACTGTGAATGTTGCAAAATCAAGTTCAAATGTTATTCATAAGTCACATTCATCAGTTAAGAGGACTTTTTATCAAAGAACAGCACCTAAAAACAGTGATTTCAAAGAAAAAGTTAATACAGCTAAGGTAAACAATGTAACTACTGCTAGGACAAAAGCAGTAGTTAGTGTTGTTCAGAGACATGAGGCAAATGCTGTTAAGTCATCAGCATGCTGGATTTGAAGACCAACAGGAAATGTTATTGATCATATCTCCAAAGACAGTAGATCATACATGCTTAAAAGATTTGACTATGTTGATCCACAAGGCAGACTCAAGTCAACCATGGCTTAGGTCCCCAAGAGGAACTAATTCTCTTATTTTGAGTGCAGGGTAATCCATAATATGCTTTACAGGATCAAGAGATTTTTGATAGTGGATGCTCTAGGCATATGACTTGGAACAAGTCCTACCTAACAGATTATCAAGACATGGATGGAGGATTTGTTGCATTTGTTGGAAGTCCTAAAGGAGGTAAAATTACTTGAAAAGGTAAAATTAGGACTGGGAAATTAGACTTTGAAGATGTATACTTTGTAAAGGAACTTAAGTTTAACCTTTTCTCTGTCTCACAAATGTGTGACAAGAAAAACAATGTTCTTTTCACTAAGACTGAATGTATTGTTCTATCTCTTGACTTTAAGCTACTTGATGAAAGTCAAGTCTTGCTTAAAGTTCCCAGACAGAACAACATGTACAGTTTTGATCTAAAGAGTGTTGTTCCTTCAGGAAGTTTGACTTGTTTATTTGCAAAGGCTACAATTGATGAGTCTAATTTATGGCATAGGAGGCTTGGTCATATAAACTTTAAAACTATGAACAAACTTGTGAGGAGAAACCTTGTTAGAGGTTTGCCTTCAAAGCTTTTTGAAAATGACCATACTTGTGTTGCTTGTCAGAAGGGAAAGCAACACAAAGCTTCTTGTAAGACCAAGCTTGTGAGCTCTATCAGCCAACCCTTACAAATGTTGCATATGGACTTATTTGGGCCAACATCTGTAAGGAGTATCAATCACAAGACATATTGCCTTGTTGTCACTGATGACTATAGTAGGTTTAGTTGGGTTTTCTTTTTGGCCTCTAAGGATGAGACTTGTAGAATCGTTAAAACTTTTATTACTGGCATAGAAAACCAAATAAATCATAACGTTAAAATCATCAGATGTGACAATGAAACTGAGTTTAAGAATAATGACATGAATCAATTCTGTAGGATGAAAGGGATTAAGAGGGAGTTTAGTGTTGCCAGAACTCCACAACAAAATAGAATTATTGAAAGAAAGAATAGGACACTAATAGAGACAGCTAGGACTATGCTAGCAGATTCATTATTACCTACTACATTTTGGGCTGAAGCAATTAGTACTGCTTATTATGTTTAGAATAGGGTTTTAGTAACCAAGCCTCACAACAAGACACCTTATGAACTATTACATGGTAGACCACCTAGTATAAGTTTTATGAGACCCTTTGGGTGTCCTATGACTATTCTTAATACCTTAGATCCCCTAGGAAAATTTGATGAGAAGGCTGATGATGCATTCTTTGTTGGATACTTTATAAATAGAAAGGCTTTTAGGGTATTTAACATTAGAACTAGCAAAGTAGAGGAGAACCTGCACATAAACTTTCTTAAAAACAAACCCAATGTTGCAGGGAGCAAACCAGATTGGCTCTTTGATGTTGATTTACTAACAAACTCTATGAATTATGAGCTAGTTACTGCAGAAAATCAAACTAATAAGAATGCAGGTATCAAGGATAATGTTGATGCAGTACCTACTCAACAATATATTCTGCTACCATTACTTTATGATAGTCCACAGAGCTCAAAGGATGCAGTTGCTGATGATACTGGTAAAAAGACTAATGAAGAACCAATAAATAAGGGTGAAAGAAATGGTCAAGAGAAAGAAGGAGGAGCAAATAAAGAAAATGACCATAATGTGCAAGATTTTAGAGCTGAATTGGATAATTTGCTTGTTCAACGGAAGGAAGGTTATGCTAACAGCACTAACAGGGATAGTACTGTTAGTCCATCTGTTAGTACTGCTAGGCAAAATTTTACTAATGCTGATGATCTTCCTACTGATCCTCTCATACCTGATTTGGAGGATACTGGAAACCACTATGAATGTCAGTCATATTCCCACAACTAAAATTCACAAGGATCATCCTAAAGACCAGATCATTGGAGACATAAATTCAGCTACTCAAACAAGGAGGATGAATGTCAGTCCTATTCCCACAACCAGAATTCACTAGGATCATCCTAAAGACCAGATCATTAGAGACATAAATTCAGCTACTCAAACAAGGAGGATAACCAAGATTTTTGAAGAACATGCTATGGTCAGTTACATCAAAAAAAATAGAGGAGAACAAATCACAAAGATTATCAGAACTGCTTATTTGCATGTTTTCTCTCTCAAAATGAACCCAAAAAGTGATTCAAGATTTGACAGATCCAAGCTAGATAGAAGCAGTGCAAGAGGAGCTTCTGCAATTTAAACTTCAAAAGGTTTGAACTCTGGTGGATCTTCCTAAAGGCAAGAGGGCTATTGGAACTAAGTGGGTGTATAGAAACAAGAAAGATAAGAGAGGAATTGTAGTTAGAAACAAGGCAAGACTGGTTGCACAAAGTTATACTCAAGAAGAAGGAATTGATTATGATGAGGTTTTGCTCTTGTTGCTAGGATTGAAATAATCAGGTTATTTTTTGCCTATGCATCATTTATGGGACTTATTGTGTAACATATGGATGTGAAGAGTGCCTTTTTATATGTTACTATTGAAGAGGAGGTGTATGTGTGTCAACCTCTTGGTTTTAAAGATCCACAGTTCCCTAATAAGGTTTATAAGGTAGAAAAAGCTTTATATGCTCTACATCAAGCTCCTAGAGCCTGATATGAGACCTTGTCTACCTACTTATTGGAAAATAGATACATAAGAGGAACTATAGATAAGACTTTGTTCATCAAGAAGGACAAAGGTGATATCCTGTTAGTACGGGTGTATGTTGATGATATCATCTTTGGGTCTACAAAGAAGTCTTTATGTGTTGAATTTGAGTAGATGATGCACAAGAGATTCCAGATGAGTTCTATAGGGGAGCTCACTTTCTTCTTAGGATTGAAAGTACAACAGAATGAGGATGGAATCTTCATTAGCCAAGACAAATATGTGGCTGATATATTAAAGAAGTTTGATTTTACCACTGTGAAGGCAGCAAGCACTCTAATAGAGACTAACAAGGCATTGAATAAGGATGAAGAAGCTGAGGATGTAGATGTTCACTTATATAGATCAATGATTGCATCATTGATGTACTTAACAGCTTCTAGGCCTGACATAACGTTTGCTGTTTGTGCTTGTGCAAGGTTCCAAGTTACTCCTAAAGTCTCACATCTTCATGCAGTGAAGAGGATCTTTAGATACTTGAAAGGTCAGCCTAAATTGGGCCTTTGGTATCTTAGAGATTCACCATTTAACTTAGAAGCATTTTCTAACAGTGATTATGCTGGAGCTAGTCTTGACAGGAAAATCCCACAACAGGAGGTTGTCAATAGTTTTGGCTAAAGGTTGATTTATGGCAATCGTAAAAAAGTAAACTATAGTTGCTAACTCCACTACTGAAGCAGAGTATGTTGTGAACTCTAATTGCTATGAACAGGTGTTGTAGATTCAAAATCAAATGCTTGATTATGGGTTCAATTTCATGAACACCAAGATTTACATTGATAATGAAGGAACAATTTTGTATTGTGAAGAAATCAACAGTGTTTCATGCTAAAAACCAAGCACATTGAGATAAGGGCACCATTCATCAGAGATTATTTATGAGAGAGGTTCATTCAGTAATTAAGATACATATCAGATCACAATGTTGCTGATCTATTACAAAGGCAGTTGATGTTAGAGGTTTACTTTTGATTGCTAGCATTGGATTACTTAATCTCTAAAGATGTGTTTGTTAGATTTATGATTGGTGTGGTTTGAAGATGGTATTAGTGATGAATTTGGAGTTAAAACTGGTAGTTGTAAGGCTAATGCTGCTAGGCAGGATTTGGTGTTGCTAGACAAAAGTTAGTACTGCTAGGCAAAAGTTAGTACTACTGAGCCAAAGTTAGTACTGCTGGGTTACCGTTGGAGTTACAACTGCTGAGCAAAATTCTTGGTCAATAAACAGTTTCCTACTATTATAGGTTTCCTTTTTTAACTTTATAAGAATATTCGTCTTAATCATGTTCTTTCTAATACTCTAGTATTACTAAAACGCTCTCAAAATTCACAAACCGACTTTAATTTATCACCGACTCCATAAATTAATCATCAATTAATCATCTATGACGGATTTGAAGTTTGTTGATCAACACAATATGGTTGCTTGTGCGATATGTGAACAAAGGGGACTGCTGATTTCATCAGTTATGTGGACTTTTGAATGCTAGCACTATCAGTTATTCCTTTAACCTAAGCCTACTATTATGCTTATTATTATGAGTTGTTTTGGGCTACTGTAAGTCCAAAAATAGTAAATAATGAAACGCATATACATGCCATGGTTTGATGCAAGACTATTGTAATATTAGAATCATCAGTGTGGAGTAATCTTATCTTTAATGCTTGTGATGGTGTTGACTTGTCTATATTATTCTAAAATTTTGTAAAAATAACCTTGGCTTTGATGGGTTATGATATTGTTTCTTGATAAATTTTACTTTTCTATTAACCTTTCTTGGCCACGTCTTGAGGGTATAGGTTTAGTATTTTCCATTTGAGTTCTCTGCGATCTTTGGTATTTTTATAAGGCTTGGTATGTGGTGGCTTTAGTTGGTGGAGAAGGCAAGCAGTTTTTAGGGTTTGGCTAAGATATACATTACGGGAGTTTTTGTTCTATATTTAATTGACTTGTGGTATGTCTAAGAAAACTTGGATCCAATTTCTAAAATAGTTTTTTGTTGTATCCAAAGGTTTTTACAACTGTTCTTTTGAAATTACCAAGTTTAAAAAATCTTGCGGAACCTTTTAATGATACTTATGAAACACCTAAACATACTCAAAACGTTTTAGCTAATATGAGAAGAAAAGGCAAAGGTTTTTCAAGGATAGTTACTCCATTATTTCAAAGTATGTTGGTACCACAAGTAGTTGAGGGTAAAGGTTCGGGACAACCTTCTGAACCCCAACCACCATCTTCAACTGCTCATCCCTCTCAGGAAGAACAAGTTCTTGCTGTTGTAACGTCTCACCCACAAAAGACCCAAACACCTAGGCAAGCCAAAAGAGGTCGGGACACTGAGATACCTCAGTCTGGTGGTCCCCTTGAAAAGGTTGGTGATGAGGCTGTCCATAAGGAGTTGGGTGACAGAGTGGAAAGGGCTGCCACTACTGCTGCTAGCTTAGATGCAGAGCATGACAGTGGTAACATCCTTAAGGACCAATCGAACCGGCAATACCTAATGTGACGCTTTCTCAGGATAATTGGTACAGGTGGGGTGTCCTATAAAACCCCGATGTTTAGGTCATGTTACGATCTACGTGTTTCCATTATTTTTGATTTTTTCTTTTTAGATTAAGCTGATTTGACGTAGCTTTGCATCTAATCCGCATTAGTTTTAAATCGCTTAGGCATAAAAAAAAAATTCATCCGTTAAGCTAGATATCGTCAAACTAATCTCATAATAGACCTTAAAAGATCCCCTCCATACTTCGTTATTTTATATCAATACGCACGACTAAGAAAAAGTTTTATCGATCGTGTCCATTTAATTTTATCAAGGTAAATCCATTTAAAACAATCTACACCAAAATTTTAACTTCTATAATTTAGGAAACTAAATAAAACTTAGATAAAAACCTATGTGCTCCTAAAATTTAGCAAATTAATCCTGTACACTCTTGTTCAAATTCCTCAAACCGTATGATGCAAATAAAAAGGTACTTAAACCCATTAAACATTAACCCTAATAACCTTTGGATAAAACCCATAATTTCTTTTGTGAAACCCCACACACACTCGTGATATATTGGTTGCCTCCCTCTTGGTTTTGCTCTCACGAAATCAACAGTAAACACCTTTATATTCATGTGCCTTGACCATTTACAAGTCCCAAATATCCTTTACCATGTATGTGTTTACACAAGAATCTGACTTAGGAATGAGTTACTATACATGCCAAGATATACTAGTATATAGAGCTTTTCATACCCTTGCAAACTCATATAAGCAAAGAAACGCAGCAACAACTCAACTCAGTAGCCTCATACTCTCTCACTTTGGTTTTCTTGTTCTCTTGGTTTTGACTCATACACAACACACAAGCAAACCCACGCCCTTTGTACCTTCATCATACACAAAACCCTAACCCTAACTAGGTTTTTTGGTGTTTCGTTTTCTTGTTATTCGAGCATTAAGGCAGCAAGTAGAGGTGGTGTTGGTTTATAAGGGGTGCAAACGGTTGCGAGTAATCTTTTGTCTGCTACAACAGGGGTAGTGTTATTAATTGTTTTAGAAGGGTAGAATACAACTGGTTATTGATTATGGCTGTATAGATGAATTTCGTCACTTCTTGGGCTAAAGTTTCGAGCGTCCGGTTTGATCCGTCGATTATCGTATAATGAGTTTGCACAGTAAATTCGTTGGTCGTGACAGAATTTATCTACGCGATCTATGCAATATGCGTTCCATAAGATGGAGCAACAATATATTTTTGTTAATCTACCTTTTAATAAGCAACTCTGTATCTCCACTCATAATTTTGTTGCTTGAAAAATGTTTATAAGAATAAAACAAATTAAACCACAACTTTTAAATCTACTTTCTCTGTTACTATAAATTCCAGAAAATACACATTCAAAAACCCTTAACAAAATTCGGGTTCAACCACTTAGTGACTAAAAAAGACATGGATCAGCTCTCAAAATTGGGTAATAGGTTTAATAAAATCAGCCGTTTGTAGTTCATACACTCATTGTTGGTTAGAAACAAAAAACGTATTATGTATCTATAGTATTAAAACGCAGCCCACATTTAAAGTTTGTTGTACATTATACTACCTTTAGACGTTAAGCATAAAAAGCGGACTTAATTATTTTCATAAATAGGACATATAACAAATATTTTGCCCCTGGAATCACTAATTTTAGTCAAGTAAATAAGAAGTTAGAAGGTCTCAAAGTAGGGCGTAAAAACTATCATTTTTCCCACTGTTTTGTAAACGACATGCGAAGTGTTTTCTTTGAATTATTGTGGCCATTTTACCAAGTGAAATGACGAACCAAATAATGACAAACAAAGCCTGAAGTACCAACTTTAAGTTAGAATAAAGACCACCCTTTTTCGTTTAGTAACCTACTCACAAATCGCATGTGAACTTGGCAGTTCGTCACAGGTGTCGACAAACTGTCAAACACATAGTGTGCAACTAGTCAGGTCTGCCCACGTGAACACCCACCTTTCTACCCCCTTTTGACCCTGTTAACGACCCCGACACACAAAATTTATAAAAGATAAATTAAGGCCAGTATGTCTTAGTTTACTAAGGTACCTTTGTTTCGTCCTAAGATTGAGTAACGAGGTTACAATCTGAGCCCAAAACTCTGACCACGCAAATGTCACATGCTGAAATAAACCTTTATTATTCTAAGTCTGAAAACTGTCTTAGCGAGACGCATACTTTAGCCCCGTTTTTAACCGTTTAAAATGACTTCGTGGGACAAAACTAAAAGATCGAAAGTTATAGAGGGCTATCGAGATCTCAAATGTATTTGTTACTTTTCTTTATCGTTAACTAACGAAAATTCATAAAATTTAAATTGTAAAAACTTCAAGCGTCAAATATTAAAACTAACTTTACTTACCTATACATCAATTAGTTCTGATCGTCAACGTTTCGTTCTAATTATTTGACACACTTAGAGGAACTAAACCAAGGGCTGATCCTAAAACTATGTTTTAATGTATAGGTGACCTCTAGTTCCAAAGTGGTCAAGTCGTAAATTGCTGTACTTATATTTTGACCTCGTTTGGACCCCATAAAGTTTGATTCATTTTTAACACGAGAGAAATTGTTTTCAACATCGTTATTTTAAATTAGATCCAAAGCACACACTAAGGGAAGAGATTGAAAGTATTTAGTTTATTTATTTTTTCCGTTTAGTAAATATGTATTATTTTTCCATAGGTTGCGGATAAAGTCTTTTGCATCGTTTTTCGTGCCACTACCTTGCTATTCCGTTATCATTACTTAATGTGAGTTTATAGTCCCCACTTTTATACTTTTTCAATTATTTATCAATCATCGAGGATTAGATCATGTTTGTTTTATCAAAATGGATGCAAGTACATTTTAAATTCAAATATTACGAGTTTGCCTAAGTAGCTATAACCCACTTGCCGTCATCCATGAACTTGTCATATTTCTATATGTAGTTGTTAATTTCATTATGTGAGCGCGAATGTTATAAATAGATCTATTTGGGATTAACATCCCCGTTCAGGCAAGTAGCACTTGCTAGTTTACTTGGCCAGAAACGACGAATGTATACCATTTGAAATCATAGATGTTACAGGTTGAAACATCTACATTGGGCCACCATCATTCAATATGTATTTGATATAACATACATTTGTTTAGGCTTTAGTGTAATGAGCTTCTTAAAGATGACTAACGTAATACATTTTTGTGATATTGTATTCGTTACTTTATTACAGGGAAATGTTGCTATCCGCTTTGTAACACCCTCCAAAAAAATGTCGCATAGAAATTGTCATCTGGGGGCCATTCTTCATAATACACAGCGCTCAATACAGGAGAACGACCTTAAATGGTTGTCGTTTGAATTTGAAATGTAATCTCAGTTGATTACCTTTGAAATTGATATAAAACATATGTCCCTAAAAAAAATTTTGGCATCACGATGATGAAATGCTTAAAGCGATTACAATGACGATCTTGATCATTTGTATATAAGTAGTAATCCATGAATTATGAAATCTTGTCATTTTAGACTCCTATGCACACTCGTTAGGCCAAGAATCTAATGCACCTGAGGTCAAAACCATGCTTAAAAAAGTTTGTCAACATAAAGTTGGTGAGTTCATAGATTTGTTTAAGTATAAATGTTGAACCAAGGTTCTGTAAAGTGCGTATGACCATTTAAATCCTTAAATGTCCTTCCAAAATGTATGTATGATTTTTAGAAATCAAATAGTTGTAAAGTATGCATGACCATTTCAATCCCCAAATAGTTACAATAATGTACGTATGAACGTTGAACCGCAATTGTTCAAAGCATGCATGATATTTAAATATATATCACCAAAATGTTTCAAATATGTATTGCCACTTTATTCAAGGCACAGCTAAATATTCATGTGTGTATAAAACAATGATTACAATTACTCTAAGTTCATAAAAACGATGCACTATGTACCCATCGTAGGTGTCCCCTCCAAGAACACCCGGTGTGTAGTAATTGAAAACCAATATGTCCCATCATAGTGTCCCTCCAAAGAACAAATGGGCAGAATTGAATATGTACCCCTCGGAGATGTCCCCTCCAAGAACATCGGGTTGTAATGAATATGTGCCCCTCGCAGGTGTCCTCTCCAAGAACACCAGGCAGTAATGAATATGTGCCCCTCGCAGGTGTCCCCTCCAAGAACACCGGGCAGTAATGAATATGTGCCCCTCGTAGGTGTCCCCTCCAAGAACACCCGGGCATTTACTTGTAGTCATCAGTTCAATCCGCTTAAGCTAATCCGTAATCATTTCAAAAGTAAAGTATGTATTTGTGACCAAATATGAAGTCAAATAATGTATCTCATAGCGAACTATGTAAATGAGTATGCAAACCAATTTGTAAACGATCATGTAACAAGCATAAGTCAATCATGTGAATGAATTTGCAAACAAGCATGTTCTCACCCCAAAAATATATGTAAAACCAGTAAAACATGGGGCTATAAACTCACCTTGATGATGAAGGACGATTTGCAGAGATGCACATATTAAGCACAACACAAACGGAAATTGAAACGGCTTGACCAAGAAGATGCAGTTTATCTTAACGGCTATGACCCACTAGCCTAGGATATGTATTTGGATTTCCCGATGAATGGTTACATCAACGCGACACGTTGATAAAGATTTAGATTTCCAAGTTGTAATAGTTTGGTGGTTGGTTAAATAAAATGAATCGAAAAGTAAACACAAAGTATGTAATATACTCCGTATATATTACATATGAAAAATAAACAAGTATATAATTCATACCGTGAATTATATAACAACGGAAACCAATTAATTAAAATAACTGAGGTATATAATACTTTGCAAGTATTATATAAGAAACGTGAGAAAATAATTGAAACAAAACATTTCGACACGTGTTCGGAAATCACCAATTTAATTAATAAAGAGTTCCGGCATAAATGTAAACACACGTTTTGAAGTTACAAATTATGTTAAACGATGCTTGTAAAGTTTTTACAAAAGTTATGATTTTACCTTCTAGTCAAGAATTTATAAAATAATATTTTATAAATTAATCTTTCGTCTTATTGACGGATCGTAGCTAAAATTGTTGTCTCATTTGTAAAATTTTAGTTTTCGTTTGTTGTCGGGTTATTGTATAGTTATAATTTAATATATCTTTAAAATATAACTTAGTCCCCTTTACCGGGTTTCTAAAAAATAACAGTTAGTTTAGTAAAACATTACTAAATATAGAAATTTTATATAAATTTCGTTATGACCTTTCCGTTTATATAACGTTTCCCATATTCATAAAACCTAATGTTTTTCCACTTTTTAAACAACTCGCGTGTTTCAAATATAAATATATACATATATATATTCTTTACGAGTATCACAATAGGCTCACAAACCCCTACACTCCAAACGATATAATAAATAATATATTTATTTAACCATTTTAACCACCATTCAATCCGGTTTTTATAATATAAAATTTTACGATATATTTATTGTTGATTTTTACCATCAAATGCACCCTTGTTGCTAAACCAAACACCCCTAACTGCACAACCAAACGCCCCTAACTGCACAACCAAACGCCCCTACAGCAAACCCAAACCAAACGCACCCCTATGATTTTTCTGTTAACCCAAACACACCCTTTTTCGGTAATTTGCTAACCCAAACGCACCCTTATTGCGAAACTGCTAAGCCAAACGCCCCTTTTGGCAGTTTCTATTAAACCAAACGCACCCTATGTGGTGCGGCTAAGAACAAAACGCACCCTAATCTGGTAACCCAGATCCAAACGCACCCTTGTGGGCGTTTTATAAAACCAAACGCACCCTATTGTTGCTTATACTAAACCAAACGCACCCTATGTGCGGTTTATGAAATCAAACGCACCCTAGTGGTGACTGCCACAGAAACAAACACCCCTTTGGGTCGGGACACCAAACCAACGCACCCCTTTTGGGTTGAGACAACAACCAACGCACCCTTTCGGGGCTGTTTTAAGAAAAACCATGCGCACCCTTTTTGGTGGTAAAGCCGAACGCACCCTTGGTGCCTTTAAAAAACGAACGCACCCCTTGTGGGTGGTGGCGAGGTGGAGGTGGTGCGGCTGTGATGATGGTGGCAGCCATGGTGGTGTTGTCGGTGGTGATAATGATGACGATGATGGTGGTGACATGATGGTGTTGACGATGGGAGGGTGGTGGCGATGGTGGGCTGTGGTGGGGTGGTGGTGGATATAGGCGCGTGGCAGCGCGTGGTGGTGGGGATTGAGTAGATCGGGTGATGGGGAGACTTTTGGATCCTTGGTCGGTAAACTCGCGGAAAGTTTTCCTAGGGTGGCGGACGATGGCGATGGGTTTCTGTCCGGAATCCGGCGGTGGTGGTTGCTGGAGAATTTGGGAGATAAGGAGGTGTATGTGTGTGTGTTATATAAGAAATGAAATGAAAAAAATATGTATAACTTTTATATATATATATATATATATATTTATATAATATTTTTATATATTCTTATATATTTATATATATATTTATTTACTATTTATGTATATATATGTATATATATATATAAATATAAAAAGTTATAAAATAAATGTGTCAAGTCACAAATAGATGGGGGTTCATTTTGTAAATATTTTTAAAGGGACCAAAAGTGTAACTTTTGGTAAATATTGGTTCGGGACTCGTTTAAGGCCTTTAACGGCATGATTTAAAATACGAAAACTTGCGTTTTCATGAACAATCACATTTTAAACAAGTAATATTTTCTCGGCTCAAGCACAATACTAGGGACAAGATTTCATACATTTTAGTATATTACATGATTAGTAATATGCGTATTATTTATTTAGGTAGCGGATAGAGTTGTATCATTTTCCGTACATGCACTTATTTGATATCATATTGCTATTTCATCAAGGTGAGTTTATAGTCTCCACTTTTATACTTTTTCAATCATTTATCAAATCTCGGGAATGAGATCATGTTTGTTTTACAAACTGGATGCAAGTATATTTTAAATTCAAATATTATGAGTTTGCCTAAGTAGCTATAACCCACTATGCCCCTCATCATGAATTGTTAATTGTATAGATGTAATTGTTAATTGCATTATATGAGCGCGAATGTTATGAATAGTTCTATTTGGGATTAACATCCCCATTCGGGCAAGTAGCACTTGCTAGTTTACCGGTTGGCCGAAAACGACGAATGTATACCATTTGGAATCATAGATGTTACGGGTTGAACATCTACATTGGGCACCATCATTCATGTGTATTTGATATACATACATTGTTTAGCTTCAGTGTCATGAGCTTAGTTCATTTCGTAATACATTTTTGTGATATTATATTTGTTACTTTATTACAGGGAAATCTTGCTATCCGCTTCATTTAATTTATAAACCTTAGTGTTGTAAATATCGGCCTTGGCGGCCGATATATCACTGATATATCACTTATCGGTGGTCAACCGATACGTTTTTTCGCTTATCGGTAAAAAATCGGTTTTGGTCAAAATCGGTCAAAAATCGGTCAAAATCGGTCAAAATCGGCCGATTTTTGGGTTTTGCCCAGTTAAACAAGTTTTTTAAGCTTATGAGCTTTGAAACGAACCATTTATGTAATCTAATGTTTCAGTTATAAAGACTCTTATAGAGGCCGTTCTCATATCTTGTGCTGTTGATCTATGAAGTAATACCCCCGGAACATCATATTCCGCTGTGGCCCATTTTGGGGGTGTTACAGATTGGTATCAGAGCCCAGGGTTATAGAGAACCAGGTCAAACGTATTTACTTGGTCTATAACCGTTTTCAAACATTGTGTCATTCAAAAGTTTTTTCAAAGGGACATACATACATTACTTATTTGTATATAGTATACATGCTTACATGTCATACATCATTTTAGCATTAGTTGATTATACTAAGTGCTTACATAAGTTATATACGTGTTTATATTACATTATGTATATTACTGGTGGTCTTATATAATATACTTATACAAGTTTATATTATGGTTACAGATTTGCCATGTCTTCAGACAACGCATCGTCCGCTGTTACCTATACGTCCGTATCTTTCGATTCAAACGGTCCATCATCATGAGGTATTCCACTCATAAATGCCGGCGAGATTCCGGAGATGGACCCGTACGAGGAGGTTGCCCAACAAGGGCAGGCACATCCACTGTCACCTGCCTATGTACCTGATCCCATGAAGTTGGATGAGCATGTACCCGTATATGTTCCGGAGCCAGAGCACCCGGAGTACCATGCACCATCAGATGATGACATTCAGGTCGAGGATCAGCCTTATGCTGATGATGATTCATCAACCGCTGAGTCACCTGGATACATTGCTGACTCGGATTCGATGGAAGAGGATACTGATGCAGATTCTATTAATTATCCAGATGAGCCCGAGGATGGCGAGGAGGATGATGATGAGGATTCCGAGGAGGATCCTAGTGAGGAGCATAAGCCCGAGGATGACGGTGATGATGATACAAGTGATGAGGATGAGGAGCCCACTAAGGACGACGAGGAGGAGGAGCACCCAGCTCAGGTTAACTCTTCTATGGTACCTGTTGTTGACCCTGTTCTCTCAGCTGGGGATACGGAGGCATTCGAGACTGATGAATTTGCACCTACACCTATATCACCTCAGACTAGGGTCCCTTTTTCTCAGACACGTCTCTGTAGGGCACGGAAGACTGTCCGAATTGAGCCACCTATATCAGTATCCATGGAGGCACGCATTGCTGAGCATGTTGCCGCACCTATACCACCCACCAACCTTACCTATGATCAGGCACCATTGGGTCATAGGGCAGCCATGATCCGTATGATAGATGACATCCCCGAGGAGGACATGCCACCTCATAGGAGATTTGTACTTACTGCTCCCCCACCTGGGTGTGATGTAGTAAAGAGTTCTGCTACTACTGCTGCTAGAGCACCTAGAGGTCAATATGATTTTGTTGATACTGTTGAGGTAGGACAAGGTTTGATTCGTAGTCCTGGTCATGATGTCTAGACTATTTCTAGAGCTGCTGACAGAGGAGAGGATGTTAGTTATGTTAGAGCTTTACAGACTTCTGAGCATAGGATGATGACTTCCATTGAGGAAGTTAACTTGAGGGTCAGCTACCAGGCACAAGTTCGTAGGAAGGAGAGTGAGGATTTCTACACACAGCTTCTTGATGCTCGGACTGACCGCAGAGACATTAGACTCAAGATTGATGTGGTGAGAGGTCAGAGGACTACTTATGAGACAGAGTTGCATGAGGTACGCCAGGCTTACCTTAGTTTTGAGGATCAGAACAGGGCATTGTTGGCGCGACTTGAGACATTGGAGACTCACATGAGTCGTATGGAGTGGCAGTGCTAGAGAGTTGAGGATGATGCAGTCAGACAGATCATGCGTACTCAGGTGCTAGAGGCTAGAGCTCGGATTAATACAGTGGAGGACGCCAGTAGTAGCTGTTAGTTGTACTTTTCATTTCTAGCTATCTTGTATAGTCTATTAAGCTTTATGGGTAATTCCCAACTAATAGACTCTAGGACGTATTTTCATATT
>BQNB010036573.1:26919-48858 GCA_026074375.1 Tanacetum coccineum | reverse complement strand
ATGATCAAGACGGAGATGATGATATAAGAGAAGTTGTTTTAGGAGGGATATATCGGTATTATGAAACAACAAGGTATAACATGATTGTCATTGTATTATATCATGAACAACTTGCCTTTGTACTGTACATAGTCAAAATTTGACAAGTGTTGTTATTTATACCACACATCTCGTGGTTAGGTTAAAAGGTATAACTAGTATCTAATCTAGTAGTTCGATGGTCCTTTCTGGCTGTTCTTGAGTTCATAGATTGCATTCAGAAGACTTTCCTTGTCTGCTTGGTGACAGACTTGGATTTCTTCGATGATTTGTTCTAGATCAGTAATCCTAAAATGAGCTAGAGAAATCTTATGATTATTTCCCATTTGCTTCTTTTGAAGTTTAGTAATTTGAGTACGAGCTTGGTGGAGTTCAGCTTCCAGATTGTCAAAATATTATTGTATAATCACCTGACCTTTTCCGAGACCTTTTATTTTGTCTTCTATGTGCTCAATGCGGTCGAGAGAGAGTTCATCCAAGTGATTCATAATTTCCTTAATTTGCTCTTCGTGATGTTCCAGACTTGTCTTACGAGAGCTTTCTCCCATCTCAAATTCTTGAGGTAGGGCAGAAGTAGAGGAGAATGATTGGTTATGGCCTTGTTTCTTAGGTGACAATAATTCCTCCAGAAGAAAGAATTCTTGAGGATTAAACATTAGAGATAGCATTGTAGATAGAGGCATAATAGTTGGTGGTGGAATAGGTGATTCTTTAGCATAGTATGCATGCATGACCTTCATATAGGGGTCATCATGAAAAAGTGAAAGAGTTGGTGAAACTATTGGAACTACACCAAATGAGTTATTTGAAGAGCTAGAATAAGTTTTTCCTGGTGAAGTTGGGACATAGTCCGGGGAAGCCGGGATATAGTCCGGAAAGTTAGAGGAAAAAGCATCCTCAATATCGGAAGTAGGATGGTTGGGAGAAGACATCACTCTGTTAACAACCCAGTAGTAAATAACATAAGTTTTTTTATAGAATAGTATAATAGTTGTGTATCTTTTACGATTCTCATTAAGGAGATGTAAGTGGCACCGAGGACTTTCTTGGATGGATAAAGAAAAGTAGTTTAGTTTTATGTTAAGGTTTTTAACCTTGTTCTCTAAACCGTGGCTATGATACCAATCTATAAACCACCCCTATTGATTGACTATAGCAGCGAAAGCTAAATAATCTCGGGTATTTAATTTTCATAGTACAACAGTATAATCAAGTAAATGACTCGAAGAGAGTTTTTAAAAGATTAAGTTATCATTCATTATTTCATGTGAGTTTTTACAAACAGAGGGTCCCAAAATTACATGAAACCCACATAAAGTTTGAATGATAACAGTTTAAGCCAATCTTCAAGTCCGTGCCACTCCGTCTGTGGCCATATAGATGTTCTGTTACCTGAGGTAAACTGCTAAAAAGGTCAAACACAATGGTTGAGTGAAATTCATAGGTTTATAATAAATAGTGTGAATACAAGTCATTATAAGAGTGGGTTACGTTGTTATACACCTATAAGTGTAATAATTGCAATGAGTACAATTATTATGGAAAACAGTATTATTGCGTCTAAGCTCATGGCACTCAAAATGACTTCTTCAAGTCTGTGCCACTCTGTGCCATAAAATGTTCAGTTACCTGAGATAAACATGCTAAAAAGGTCAACACAATAGTTGAGTGAAATTCATAGGTTGAATACAAGTCATCATAAGAGTGGGTTACGTTGTTATACATCCATAAGTGTAATAATTGAAATGAGTACAATTATTATGGAAAATAGTATTATTGCGTCTAAGCTCATGGCACCGAGGCCTTGAAGAAAGGACTTAGGCAATAATATATCAGAATAGCATACAGTTGGAAAAATATTTTATGGTTTAAGCATGTATCCTCCTCACGGGTTTATAAAATATTAATGAGATTTAAAAGTGAGGCTATGAACTCACCTTAACAGTATAGGGAAATCTGATTGATGACAAAAGTATATCAAGTGAAAGTAACGGCTTCGTCACGCAACCTGGGGTGATATGTCAAGTCTTAGTGTGATAGTTTATGTTTCAAAACTTCATAAAGTTTAACGTATATCTTTGATTTATTAAATTATGGAAATATTGTATCGCTGTTCGGGCTATCATAATCCAGAGGCCATGTAGTATCGTTTGAGGAGCCAGGGCACTTTAAATCGTAAACCCAGCAAACTCGTCAAAACAAAAACTCAAATGAAACCCTTCATATGAAATTCCCTAGTAACGTGATACGATAAGATTTTAAGTTTCTTTAAAAGTTAGTTGATGATAAATTATGTTAAATATATAACGAAATAATGCGTCGATTTATAATTAATAACGATAAATGTGTCGGGTTTTAATAAAATCGAGTTTTATAATATTAATATATATTTTTATAATTTATATAAAAATATTATATTTTATATTTTTAAGTTTGCAAAATTGGCAATATATACCCTTGGTTTATAAACTTTTACAACTTTAGTCCTTTATATAAAGTATATATAATTTAAACCTTTAACTTTGAAACTTGGCAAAATAGGTCCTTATAGTTATGACTTTAGAATAATGACATTTTCAGCCCCTTTAGTTATAAATTTCAGAAAGTTACGATATATACCCCTATGCATGGAAATATTTGCAAAACAAGTCCAAAAAGCCATGCAAGCTTATTTTAGGATTCCAAATGATATTTGCAGGTTATAGCTTATTAAAATAAGCTAAGATAAGAAGCTTTTACTAGCTTAAAACTTATCAAAAGAGCTTATGAGCTTAAGAATCACAAAATGGGTCGTTTGGTTTATAAAATTCACCCCGATGGGTTTAGGCTTTTAGGGTTTGATAATAAATTTATAAAAATGGTATGTGAGCTTATAGGATTAGCTTAATAAAATAGCTTATGGCTTTTAGTTTATTTTGTACACGAAAATGGGTTTTAGGGTTTTTTAGAGCTTGGTTTGGTTTAAGAAATGCCAACGAGGGATTTAGGGCTCAAGAGTTTTTACATGTAGCTTAGACATGATATAACAAAGCTTATTAAAGATTAAAAACAAGAAAAGAGCATATGGAACGAGTATGAGAGCTTACTAGGGCTCGAATGGGTCGAATGGGTCAAAATGAGTTCAAGAACTCTTTCTATCATTCTTGGCTTGGCTTCTACTGATCTTATGGACTCATCTTCTCTTCCTTAGCTTGGTTAGTACATGAATTGAGTATGGTTTTGATTTGAGTGTGTGTCTTGAATGTATGCGTATACATGGGTATATATAGTGCTTGAAAACACTTGGTGCCCAAGTTTTAGGGGGATTGGTGGCAAGACTATGGAAGAGTGGTGTCTAGGCTATAAATGGTGAGTAATGGAAGCTAGATGGTGTAGCATGGAAAGGTGTATGGAGTGGAGGAGGTTCGATTATAGAAGGAGGTAACGAGAGGGTTTTTAGGCCAAGTAATCATAAGGTGGTGACAAGGAGCTTACAAGGAGGTGATGTGTGGTGGTAGGGTGGCTGCTTGGGAGTCATAGTGGTGCTTGAGGTGCTAGGTTGGTAGCTTAGGAGTAAAATTGGTTCAAAATGGAAAGAAAATGAGGTCGGGTTGGTTTTTCTTTCGGGTTAGGGTTTAGGGTTTAGGGTTTTAAAATGTGGATTAGGGTTAGGATTAAGGGTAGATTAAGGTTTAGGATTAGTTTAGGATTGAGATTAGTGCTTAGGATTAAGGTTTAGGGCTTAGTTTTAGGTTTAGGGTTTTGTTTTTAGGATTTAGGGTTTTAGATTAGGGTTTAGGATGAATTAGGGTTTAGGTTTAAGGTTTAAAAGTCATGCATTAAGTGCTTGTACCTTGTGTTAAAGTGGTGTAAAGTTTAAACATGGTTTAGGAGCTTAAATGACCTAATTAGGTTTTTAGGCATTATTAACTTGTACATTAAGCTTAAATGAGTTGTACATTGACTTGGAGAGAAAATATGATTTAAATATGGTGCATTGTACACTTGTACACATGCTTTGAAGGCTTGTACATTTATTTTATATGTATACATTACATATAATTAGGGTTTTGATATAAACGTTTACGTTTAATGCTTGTTTTGAAATAACGTTTTGAAAAGTACGTTAAATGGATAATGCACTTGGTAAAAATGATATTAAGATATAGACTTGACATATTAGGATGTTTACATAATATAAACATAGATAAAGATGGCATTGATAGAGGTTGCGTGAGCTCGTTTACTTTAGAGATGCAAGTTACGTTGCATTATGATATAAAGCAAAAAAATTCCCTGTAAGAAGGTGATATATTTATAATAGATGGATATTACAGTGCATCTAATTTAATAGATGGATAATTACATTGATGAAAATTGCGGGTTGTTATAACTACACACTAAAAACTAACTCCTCACTCGTTGCTGCGTAGAGTATTATATAGCTATGTGGGGGTAATCTTGTAATTTTCTCTTTTATGAAAGTTGATGCGTAATAAAAATGCATTTGGTTGTCTTGTGATCGTTACCTAGTACTCTTCACAGGATTCCAGATCCATCACTAATAAAACGCCATGTGGCCTTGCCTTTGCGTAAAACCAACGCATGTCTATACACAAATATGTTCCTCGTACATTCATTAATTTTCACATCATATTTAAAAAATAGGGGGCACGTGTTGCATCAAGAATGACCGATAAGTATTAGTGGAGAGTCACATGACCTTTGGGAATTAATTTAGATGGCACGTGTGAAGAGACTTGCATCAAATCTTCATTTCATATTCACATTGTACATTGCAATATTGCATGCGAATTCCAACTTCCAAGCAGTGGTCAAAAAATAGATTTGGGCCGAGTTATTTCATTTCCTTAATGGGCCGAGTGTTATACCTCTTTTTTATCATGGGCTAAGTTGTTCTTGGACTTAGTTAGGTAAGGGTCGGCCCGGCCCTTATAAAGGGTAACGGGTCGGCCCAATAAAAATGAAGGCACCGCTGGACTCGAAATCTCGTGCTCTTTCCAATGGCATGCTCGGGAAATATTAACGACTTCGTCTTGGTCTTGAATAATGAGAAAACTTGATCAAATTGAACCCGAAAATTTCCGTTTTTTGCTTTGTTTTCAATCCTTAGTACCTGCAAGACATAAAAACACAATACAACATATTTGCAATATAATTTTCCATATTTTAGTGTTTTTAGTCCAATTAATAGTGTTTTTCAAGGTAAAAATGATGTGTGTTTTAGCACACATTAAATTCCCCACACTAAGCCATTGCTGGTCCCACACGCAATGTTTATAAAACACGCCCCGAAATAAATTAATAAACCCCCCTTAACTTATGACCCCTCACAATCAAACAAGAACAGAAAATGTCCATTAAAAGGTTCAAAAATTATTTATTTCGAAAACGCCCCCATTTTAACCACTTATTCATTAATAGATAAAAACTAAAATAAAACTTAATAAAATTATAAAAATGCTTTAAGAACGGGAGTTCGTCATCCTCGATTTTTCACAATCCCCAAACCAAGCTTAAACGAAATCACAGTCAAATATAAGATTAGATGCTAACGCTACTCATAAATGCTAATTGTGTAAGTATAAACTTAACTTTTTTTCTCCCATTATTCCTAAATCCTCTAAGTATTTTATTATTGACAAATAAATTATGTCTTTATTAATATAAAGTAAACCCGATTTAGACCACAATTAGTTTAAAATCATTTTCTAAAGAGACAATATGGTGAGAATAAGGTCCACATTAAGGTTCTAATTTCGCATGATTTAGGGGTTATCCTTTTTATTTCATCCAAAACAACTCAACTACGAGTCCAGAGACGGAGGCTTTATTTAGATAACCCCGGAGTCGAAATTTGGCTTTATTATTATTATTATTGCAACATTATTAAACCTTGGTCCTTTAAACAACTGCCACATCGGTATGCGAGCCGACCATGGTCCAGGAGTCTTATTTCGACCTCGGTAATTTTCTCGACCTTTTAAAAGGCTGCAACATCGGTTGTGAGTCGGAAAGATGCAGCAAACTTTTATCAGTTTTGGATTATTACTATGTGCCTTATTTAGAAGACTGCCACATCGTTACCTAGTACTCTTCATAGGATTCCAGATCTATCACTAATAAAACGCCACGTGTTCCTCGTACATTCATTAATTCTCACATCATATTTGAAAAAATAAGGGGCACGTGTTGCATCAAGAATGGCCGAAAAATATTAGTGGAGAGTCACATGACCTTTGAGAATTAATTTAGATGGCACGTGTGAAGAGACTTGCATCAATTCTTCATTTCATATTCACATTATACATTGCAATATTGCATGCGAATTCCAACTTCCAAGCAGTAGTCAAAAAATAGATTTAGGCCGAGTTATTTCATTTCCTTAATGGGTCGAGTGTTATACCTCTCTTTTATCATGGGCTAAGTTGGTCTTGGTAGTTAGGTAAAGGTCGGCCCGGCCTTTATAAAGGGTAACGGGTCGGCCCAATAAACAATGAAGGCACCGCCGGACTCGAAATCTCGTGCTCTTTCCAATGACATGCTTGGGAAATATTAACGACTTCGTCTTGGTCTTGAATAATGAGATAACTTGATGGAACGAACCCGAAAATTTCCGTTTTTGCTTTGTTTTCAATCCTTAGTACCCGCAAGACATAAAAACACAATACAACATATTTGCAATATAATTTTCCATATTTTAGTGTTTTTAGTCCAATTAATAGTGTTTTTCAGGGTAAAAATGATGTGTGTTGTAGCACACATCACTCTTTCTTAGCTTTCAAGGCAATGGACTTAACTCTTTCCTTTTTGCCTCTATAAATTTCAAAATCCGTTTCCATGACAACTTCATGTACTTTTAGATTGCCGATGAGCTCGTCTAGAGCTAGTGATGACAAATCTTTCGATTCTTCAATCGTCGTGAACTTTGCTCTCCATTTAGGAGGTAGAGCCCTAAGAAACTTTCTAACATAGTTCTTGCTAGAGAAACCTTCATCAAGAGCTTTAAGACTAGTAATAATAGTGTTAAATCTAGCAAAATCGTTATCAATAGATTCTTCTTCAAGGATAGTAAATTGTTCATATTGTTGAACAAGAAGATCAATTTTATTATCGTTTACTTGGCTATTACCTTGATATGTGATTAACAATGATTGCCAAATATCTTTAGCCGTTTTACACATAAAAATTCTTTCATACTCCTTTTTAGGTAATGCATTATAAAGAACCATTTTAGTTTCATTATTTTTAGCAAGTTTTCTTTTAAGATTATCGTCTTGTTGTTAAAAAAGAACTACTTCTAAAACTTGGGTATCTTTGTTTCGGGCAATCGATGGAAAATCACAATTCAAGATAATATGCCAAAGATCTAAATCTTTTGCTTTCACATAAGTTTCAAATTTATTTTTCCAATATATAAAACAATAACTTTCGAAAAGTGATGGTCTTTGCATTGATTGCCCTTCTAGATATTTATCGGAATCCGTAAAATCCTTAGACGATTTCAAGATTTTTTGTACCAATATACTGTTATAGATCTTGTGACCTTGGCTTCTGATACCAATTGTGGAAACTAGAATGGGGTTTGGAAATGACGTCGTTCATTGATCAAAAATACGGATTGTTACAACTTATGTGAATTCAAGAGATATACACAAGTGTATATTATAGCGATGTAATAAACAAATAAGTAAATACGAAGTATAAACAAGTAAAGATAAGAAAGATCAAACTGATGACCCAATAATTTATAGTGGTTCGGCTACAAATCTCCTCTTCGCCCTACTCCACTCCTCAAGTATCCAACTTGTGAGTTTTCTTTACTATGTCAACAAGCTCCCTTTAGGCGGAGAAAATCGTACACACCCGCTTACACTTTTTCCGGTACTAAGCTAAATACCGAGTTCTATTCCGAGATAGAA
Organism: Tanacetum coccineum; assembly: GCA_026074375.1. Lineage (NCBI taxonomy): Eukaryota > Viridiplantae > Streptophyta > Magnoliopsida > Asterales > Asteraceae > Tanacetum > Tanacetum coccineum. Next base: position 40,897 of record BQNB010036573.1, on the reverse strand, counting down.
CCAATCTAATACACTATGTATTTTATGGCCTAAATACTAACCTATCATACACTTATGATATACATAACACACAACACAAGAGATACAAGAAAAATAATTATCACAACCGTGATTTCACAACTAGACTAATAACACTTGAAGCTTCACGTCTTCGTTAGTATTCTTCACTAAAGAGTTAAATGAGTTGATCACTTATAACGGATTATGAAACAAGTATAATGATCAAAGAATATGAAAATGGAAAAAGCTAGAGAAATATTTGTGAAGGGTTGTCTAAAATAAAGACTTAAGGTTGTTATTTATAGGCAACATTTGAAATTCAAAATCTGTCCCAACCAGCTGGACACACGGATCCACGGATCCTCCATTACATGGATCCGTCCTTTGGTTTTGCTGGATCCGTGGGTTGCAGCTGGGACAAATTTTGTTTTTTTGTGATTAACCCCAAATCTTAACAAAATATTCTTATGTACTTAAAAATCTGATTTATTAGATTCTTCTAGAAGGAAAATATTTTTTAACATGAATAAGAAAAGATTTTATAGATTTGGGAAGATTTGGAAAGATTGTTTCCACTTATGGTTAATCCTATTTTATCTTACATGATTACTATAACTAGCTTATAATTAATCATGTGTTTACTTAAAATTATTTGATTTGATTGAGTTTAGATGCAATGGAAAATATTTTTCTTTGATCATTAACTACGTTTAATAATGTCATATTCATACCTTAAGTGATTTGTCATCGTCAAGTAAACTTACGACTAAATAACTTGTTTATGTAAACTTTTATGTAGTATAACATTATATTTGTTATTATCAAAACATGAAGATCATTAAATATAAATATCATTTTTACGCGAATATTTGTATTAATAGTAATCTTGCCATCAAATGTGTCGTATTTGCTGTGAATATAAAACAGATTTACTAACACCCTTTAAATAGGCAAACTAGCATCCCTAATCAGCCCACCCTCTCCTCATGATACACCTCCCAAAAAGAAACCACATACAACTCTAGACAGGATATATGCTTTCACTATTACACATTTGTCCTATCTTCCCTAAATTAGAATAACCACCAAATGCAATCCTACTTTCTATCCAAAACAGAGAACACCACATTCTTTTCACAACTTCATGGTGCTTTTGCCATTCTCACTTATAATCAATACATACACACCCTAACACACAGTACCATTTACAAGCACATAACTAGACAATCCTACACATAACTACTAACCCACATTAGACTATCATACATACGATTGATACAAACACAAAAGCCCTAACTAGATAGACACTGATACCCCAAAAACCACCAACCAACACCTACAGAAACCTAGACCACCATATCCCCCCTAAGCTTCAAAATAAAGCTGATTTTCTCACTTATCTTCAACTGCGTTTCCTTCATCATCAAACGCAAACGAACACCCTTTTCCATACACTCCATCTGCAAACGCTCCAACAACCCACTAACTATACTTACAGACTCATGGGCTATGAACTTATGGATACATGTACTAGACACAAAAAGCCCACCACAAATACAACCCTACATCTTAACCCATTAACCATACTCTAAAAAAAACACACTATGTATATAAAAAAAATTGATCAAAAAAAAATTATCAATTTTTTAAAACATCATTTTTAGCCCACTAACTATTTTTTTTAATTCTATCCTAAATTAAGTAACAAAAAAAAATTATACTGATTTATAACAACACAAAACAGACCAAATTTTTTTAACTATTTAAAAAATAAAATAAAAATATATCCTAACATAAATAGCAAACAAAGTAAAGAAAATTTCATAATCGGTTAGAAAAAAAGACTACATTAAACGAGACCCGCCGCGACGAAGTGCGGATCTCCAAATCTTGTAGTAACATATCAATTGTAGAAAAAGCTAGAAATTTTTTTAGAAGAAAATAAATATTTCAACTAATTATTGTCATGTTTCATTTTTTCAGTTGAATTATTGTATGTTATAACATTTTTTAATTACATTATGATAATTTTACTTTGTATGCATAAACATTATACGAAAAGTTAACCAAAATATTTAAGCTATAATCATTCGCCGCTATAAAGTCTTGTCGCTATGCACGAGGTGCTCGCTTACTAATTATTTTAAAGTATTGAAAGACTCACTATTACACTTTTTCAACAAACACTCTACCTTCTAAGAGGAAGGAGTATGGTGGCGGTGGGGGCTCGCCACAGCCTTCGCCACCACCGCTCGTCATAGCCACAAACTATCAAATTCACCATACACACGACGTGGAAAAAGACAAATGAAAAGCAAATGTAACCGTTGGAAAAAAAACACAACGGCTAATTTTTTTTAATTTATACCAACTTTTCATTATAAATAACACCTCATTTTATCATTTTAACACACACTTCTCTACAACAAACTTCTCAACATATATTATTCTCATCCAAAAAAATGTCTCAACCATCAAATGAACTAACACCGGGTTATTTTACCCATCTTCTCAACCTCAACCCGCAACAATACTCGTCTTCTTCGAACCCATCGAATCCGTCTACCCGAGGTTCCCAAAACTCAAATTCGTCGCAACCGTATCCTCCTTTTGGAACGCAAATGTCGCCCCCGATCAAGCTTATCACTCACAATTGGCGTATCATCAAAATCAACAATACGACTTCCAAAGTTACAAGAATCCAAGAAATACGCAACCATAATTTTTTCACAACAGTCATCACAACCGCAATATTTTTCACAACAACCGTCACATCCACAATATTTTCCACAACCATCATCACAACCACAATTCAAAGTACCACAAGCCAAAGAACCCCGTGAAGCTAAGCGTAAACAAAAAAGGACGGGGAAACAATCCGTTGTCGATTTGGACGAGGACGATGAAGATGATGAAATGGCATCAAGGCGAACGATTACCCGTTGGAATAACAACGAAGAAATCTTGCTAGCCGAGTCTTGGATCGAGCACTCGTAGGACGCGAATATCAAAAAAGACCAGCACGACGACATCTATTGAACCTGATTTTGAGCGATTTCAACTCATGAACAACAGTTCCTCTTCGTCCCAAAAATATGGTGGCAGGAAAATGGACCAGGATGCACGGTGATTGCCAACGGTTTAACGGTATTTACAAGGATCTAAATCGCAAAAGCGGAGAAAGTGATGCTGACTTGGTCGAGAATGCAAAGACGGCTTATATCGACCGATATGGTAAAAAATTTCTATACCCTCACGTGTGGAATATTTTGAAAAATTACCCCAAATGGGATGCGGCGGAGCCGATTGATGCAGATAATCTCGAAGAGCTGTTTGGTCCTGATCCAAGAGAGCGTCCCGCCGGCAAACAACGGGCCCCGAAAAAGCAAAAATCTGTTGAAACGACAAGCGCCGGGGGAAGCACCGGAGGGAGCACCAGGGGGAGTCAATCGGAGTCTGTATCGTTACTTGTTTCTCAAGATTATAGACGTAAATGTGATGCTGCTGAAAAAGCGTACGAGGCGAAGAGAGAAAAAGAACTGGCTATAATGCAGTGTAAAGAGCTAGAGTTTCTCATGATCGATCATTCGACGTTGCCGGCAGCAAAACGAGCCATCATTGAAAGGAAACAAGCTGAAATAATAAAAAAATATCCAGACGCTTAATTTAGTTTGTGTGAAAAATGGAAAAATAAAATAAAATTATGGGTGGTAGAGCCCAAGTGAAGAGATAGGGGTGTGTTATGAGTGAAGGAGTATTTTTGAGTGGGTGTGAAATGCTGATGTGACAGGCTGTGAAGCCCAAATGAAAAGGTATGGCAAGCCACCATACTCCTTCCTCTAAATGAGTCAATGCAAATACAAGCTATCTATGTGCCAAAGCAACTATTTTACTTTCCATTTTGATAAAAGTTCATAGAGTTAAGTTTGATATTGTAATGACGAAGTTTCTCATATTATTTGACTACATTGAATTATTCAATGTTAACAGCTAGCAACAGTAATATCTTTACCTTTTAAGCACCAAAACAAAATACAAAAATCATTTTCAGCTAAAACAATTTATTTTATTTTCATCTTAAAACTCTAGTACTTTCTGCGTCTCAAAATAATCGTCTTATGACAAAAACAGACAATTTAAGAATAACATAATTATTAATGTTTTCTCTCATACTTTTTTTAGAGTGAGAGTTTCACTTTTTTTTTAGAACGGTTTGTTAGTTGTTAGTGGTTCATGTCCACATCTAATTGGGCAGTATACTGTACCCGCCTGTACTTCCTCCTATTCAGCTAGAAGGGGTAAAAGTCCCGGGTGGGACTCGAACTCGAGACCTCCCCTAGCCAAACATCCCCTCCCCAAGCCCCTAAGAAATTTTGGTGACCAACTGAGCTAGCCTAGTTGGTTGATAGTTTCACTCTTAACTAATTAATTAATATTTTTTACAAAGTTTTCAATATTAATTTCAACTAAGAGTAATAGAGTAAACTCGACTAAACTTCTATAATTATTTTTAGTAATGGACAGTTAAATTATGTTAAAAAAGAAACGTGGAACGGAAATACAGTAACAGTATTTTGCAAGAGGCAAATACCTTTGCTAAATCATAAATAGTCACATACTAATAATTTTATTTGTATTTTAGATTGGGATAGTTTTATTGGGTGGGGTGTGGATGATGTTTTTAGTTGTTAGGATGGAGAAGAAGAGAATTTTGTTGATGAGGTTGATATTTTTATTATTTGTATTTGTTATGTTGTGGTTGGGGAAGATTAGGGGGGGTTTGGTGTAAATTGTGGTTTGTTAATTGGTTGTAATATTAATATATTGTATTTATTAGGTAATATTTAAAATGGTAATAATAGTATTACTAGAAGGGTAAAGTCTAGTGAAATTGAAAGAGAGAACTTCAATTGCATAAAATAAAATAAATAATATTAAAAAATTTGTGATCAACTGAGCACCTATTGGTTGATATTTCACTCTTAACTAGTTATTAATTAATATTTTTTACTATTTTTAATTTTAATTTTCAACTAAAAGTAATAGAGTAAACTAACTCACGAAACTTCTAATAATTTATTTTTAGTAACACGGTTAAATTAGTTAAAAGAACTGACGAAATACAGTAACAGTATTTTGCAAGAGGCAAATACCTTTTTGATTTTCTCAAATAATATTTCTAAAAAAATGTCTTCCATTTATCTTTTGACCCCAAAATCTGACTTCTGGCCCAGATACGTTGTACTCACACAAACACACACAATTTGCTCCTTCGCATCTTCCATTAATTAAATTTATTATTAATTAAAAAATAAAAATCCCCTTTTTTGTCCCACTAGGGTTTCAACAATCCTTCAATTTACGTCACTTTATTTCAAGATTTTGCATCTGTTAGATTCCAGGTGATGAGCTTTACAAAACCCATGTCTTCAATTTTGTTAATTCGTATTGTTGATTTTTATATTTATTTTTGTTTTAATTAGCTTATTTGGTTAAAAATATTATCTTTATTTGATTAATTTGCTGAAATTGGTTTTTTTTTGTGTTGGATTTGATATAGGGTGAATTGGGTATTTGGTGAATTGTTTAGTTTGATGAATTGGAGGTGATTATTGGGTTTATGTGGTTGGAAATTGGGTTTGAATAAAAGTGTGCACCAAGTGTTTGATGAAATTGCTCTGAGGGAAATTTGTGAGATTTTTTGGGTTTGAGTAGGGATGGATGATCTTATGATTGATACGAATGGATTGAACTATAATTCGGATATCGAAGGTGATGATAATATAGCGGAAAAGGATGTAAGTGATGAGGAAATTGAGCCGGAAGAGTTGGAGAGACGGATGTGGAAGGATCGGATTAAGCTTAAGAGGCTTAAGGAGAAGCAGAAGATATTGGCGCAGCAAGCTGCTGAGAAGCAGAAGGCGAAGCAGACTAGTGATCAGGCTCGTAGGAAGAAGATGTCGCGTGCTCAAGATGGGATTTTGAAGTATATGTTGAAGCTTATGGAAGTTTGTAAAGCGCGTGGTTTTGTGTATGGGATTATTCCTGAAAAGGGTAAGCCGGTTAGTGGCTCGTCAGATAATTTACGAGCTTGGTGGAAAGAAAAGGTGAAGTTTGATAAAAACGGGCCTGCGGCTATAGCAAAGTATGACGCTGATTGTATAGCTAAAGGACAAGGCATTGGTTGTCAAAACGGGAACCCAAGTAGTATTCTTCAAGATTTGCAAGATGCTACATTGGGATCACTTTTATCGTCTTTAATGCAACATTGTGATCCACCTCAGAGGAAATTTCCGTTAGAAAAAGGCCTCCCGCCACCGTGGTGGCCCACAGGGGGTGAAGATTGGTGGACGAGATCAGGCCTTCCAAAGGGTCAGTCTCCGCCTTATAAAAAGCCTCATGATTTGAAGAAAATGTGGAAAGTTGGGGTTTTGACAGCGGTTATAAAACACATGTCGCCTAATATTGCTAAAATTAGAAGGTTGGTTCGACAGTCAAAGTGTTTACAAGATAAAATGACGGCTAAAGAGAGTTCTATTTGGTTATCGGTTTTGGGCCGGGAGGAAGCGCTAGTTTTACAATCGAGTGGTGATAATGCTGGTTCTGGGATTACCGAGACACCTTCGGGTGGTTGTATAGATAAGAACCGGCCTTCTAATAGTTATGATAGTGATTATGATGTTGAAGGGGTTGAAGATGCTCGGGCCTCGGTTTCGTCAAAAGATCGTGATCCACCATCACGTGCTAATGATAAAAAGCCACCACCGAAAAGGCCAAAACGGGATACGGCAAAGCCACGAGATGGGCTACAGCTGGATATAAACCAAATGGATGTTTCCTTAAGTGATTTCCCAGTGCAAGAAAACATATCCATGCCCGAAGAGCACACACTTACAAGTGCCGGGCCTCTATTGCTTGACACTGGAACCGATCCTAAGATACCCGAAAATGCAATTCCGCCGGACATGATAATGTATCAACCGATTCCGGAATCCGAATACAGACCAACGCCTAGTGGGGTCCATCATGGACCTCAAAATTCTGATTTCCATAATATTGTTCCTTATAGTCTTTATACCCCACCGATTGATGTACAGCAGCAGCCCGTTAATGAGTATCAGAACGAAATGGTTAATCCCATTCCAAATGGAGGTCTCCAGCATCTTGAAAAAGACGGGTTTCATAATGAACATCACGAGAGAACAATTGATAACCAATTTGAAACATCGATCAATAGCTTGTCACTAGATTATGGTGGATTCAGTAGTCCGTTAAATCTTGGGATCGACGGAACGACTTCACTGGATACAGATTTTGATTTTCTGCTTGATGATGACCTCATAAGTTACTTCGGAGCATAAGTTTTCAGATTGTTCTTCAATGGTTAATTGTAAGTTATACGAAACCAACATTCTGTTTATAAGTGACATTATCATCCCATATACATATGAACCGGTCGTGCAAACTGTATGTTTAAAGGATAATCAGACCTCACAAACTGTTTCTTATGGTGTTAATATTGCTTTGTATCTAACGCCTAATGAGTCAGATTATATGTTTAGCTCCTAACTTTTTGGCAGCTCAACCCTTCAACTCTTTTTGCATGTTTATTCCTGAACATCTTTTGCGCACTTTTTCGCAACAATTCTGGGAGTATAATTTGAAGTTTAGGGATTACACCATGGCAAAAAAACATAGTTAAGGGACTTAGTAAGTTAATAGATTGAATGATGAACGTTGGTTGGTTAAATATAACATGAAATAGGTCAAAAGAACGAATCATTGCAAAACACGCTCTGTGCTAAACTGCTAAAATGGTGAAAGTTTACTGCTTATTACATATTAACCCTCTTTATAAAAGAAGTGTTTTCGGTCAGCCTGTTTTGGTCAATATTGATTGCTTTGACACAATCTTTTTTAACCTGTTAGTCAGTCACCTGCCCAACTCACCTACTTTGCCACGTTTACTTTTTATTATCCAGATTCTATATATTTTGTTTGACAGCTTAGTCATGTTTTGTTGGATGCAGGTAAATGAGGAATAATGCACAGATAACAACAAATGGCATTATTTAGCTGATCTTCTGATATTTACCACCATCCTTGCTCTCAACAATGTAAGGTTATAGACGATAGCTTTTTTTGTGTTTTTTACTTTTTTTGGTATTGGTTTAGAATAATAATGACCCTGAACGGTTGCACGCGATCTTGCCTGTAAAATGAATGTCTTGTTGGGAAAAATTGAATCTTCTTTTTGTCGTTACTGTGATTCTTTGCTCTTTTTTTTCAACAAACCCATAAGCATGTAGTGCTGCTGCCATGTAAATATCGCATTTATCCAGTTGTGGGTAACATTGAGCCAGATCTACAAGTAGCAGATGTTAATCCAAGAATAGATGGTGCGTTGCTTTATACACCCTCTTCCAGGTTGAAATTGTTATGTATTGCCAACATTCTGATGGCAAACTCTATTTACATTTTTGTTTTTCATCATATTTTTGCTTGTAGATTGCTCTTATATTTAGATGTTAGTTATTATCATTTGCCCAGTCGCCAATTACTTTTTATCCATAACATATTTTCCTGGCATGAAAATTTGTCGAATTTTAGTAACTAATCTTCTTGTGAGTTGTGACAAATTGTTCTATATGTAAGTTCTTGTATGTTTGTATAGTCAAGGATATGTATTCAGCTTGCTATTACATCTCACTGTGTTGTAACTGAAATCATTAAAAAAATATAAGAAATGTTCCATCTTTGTGTTTTTCCCTTCAGTGTTGTGGCATATATGAGTATATGTGATTTGGTTTTCCCAAAATTTGGTAATTGTCTCCATTTAGCTGCATGGATTTTTTTCACAGTTTTAATGAAAATCTTTAAATCAACTAGATTTTTTCTTTTTCATAAGAGCACGTAAAATACTATGTAAATATAAACTGATAAGTTATATTTTTTTCATATATGTTTGTTAGTACCAAAATATATGGGTAGTGGATGTGATGGTAATTACCAAATAAGAAGTGTACTAGGATAATTAAGGGTGTGTTTAGTTGGGGAAAAATATCTCATTTTTCCAGAAAAATTTTCATTTGAGAATGGAATACGTTGCAAATGTTCACAAGTGCTTTTCAATGGGAAATTTAAATTTACTCTACTTTTTTGTATATAAGTTTTGCTAAGCCGTAAGAAAAGTTACATCGCGTTTATTTCTCTTGTCGTAGAAACATTTTTTCATAATGAATCTATCTTAAACTATACCTACTGATAATTTCAAATAACGTTTCGACATTTATCAGCATATCGACTATAATAGTTATATGATATACATGTCAAACAATATACGTTTGCTGCTACAGCTCTATATGTCTTATGTTAATTGATTAACCGTTCTTTAATCTTGTTTAGAAAGACATATAATGATCATGGCATGTTCATTTCAAGTAGAAATAATTTGCTGCAACGCATAGAATACAATTCTGATTCAAAAAGTTCAGCACTTTATAAAGAAAAAAATACCAGCATTTTAGTTTGAAAACGCAAGCCCGGATACAAACTCCAGGTACTCCTTCTTGGCTTCAACTTCATCAACTGTTGCAGTTTTGTTATTAGAAAGCCATTCAGTGGTGTCAGCAATTGCATAATTTATGTTCTTCAGGGCCTTAGGGGCCAGTTTCGTAACCATATCATGTGCTTTCATCTTCTTCTTTAAGTCATACAAGCAGTCCTCCAAGGCATTGTATGCATCCACTTTCCTCTTGTACTCTTGGTCCTCAATTTTGAACTTTTCAGCATCGTTTATCATTTTCTCAATCTCTTGGTTCGACAGTCTTCCACTATGATTGGTCACAACAAGTGTTTTAGTTATACTTCCTTACTTGTGACTGTCAGGATGCCATTAGCATCTATTTCATCTGTTTCTTCAACTTTGGAGACTCTCTTGGGAGCAAGTGGAATTCCAGAAATTGTAAACTCTCCCAGCAGATAGTTTTCAGTTGCTCTTGTTCGCTCCCCTTGATAAACCTTTGTCATAATAGCTGACTGGTTGTCTTCAGCCGTAAGGAAAGTAGCAGTCTTCTTTGTGGGAATAAGGGTGTTCCGTGGGATTACAACTTGCATTATATCTCCAACTACCTTAGTGCCAATCGTCAAGGAGTAACAAATCCATAGTACCAAATCCTTTATCACTTAATAGTGCTATTCACCACATAACTTTGCAGCCATAATAGCTGCTCCATAAAACGCGACCAGCTTCATCAGGATTAATGCTCGGCATAATTGCTTCTGTCCAAAGAACTTCTTTTGCAACATACTCCTGGACTTTCGGTATCCTATTGAGACCCGCCAACAAGAATCACCTCATCTACACTTCCTTTTTCCACTTTTGCATCGGTTAAACATGTCTCCAGTTTCTCGATACATTTTGTGAAAAAATTCATATTGAGCTCGCTAAACTTGGCACGAGTCAAATTCATAGAAAAATCAATACCTTCATGCAACATATCAAGTTCGATCGTAGCTTGAGTAGCATAAGAAACACTTATTTTCGCTCTCTCACATGCGACTTTTAACCTTCCCATGGCTCTTGCATTTCCCGTCAGATCCTTGTTCAACTCCTCCACGCAATAACTCACCAAATGATTATCAAAGTCCTGACCTCCCAAATGAGTATCACCAGCAACAGCCTTAACTTCAAAAGTACCCCCTTCATCATCATGGGAGATAGATACATCAAAAGTGCCACCACCAAGATCATATACAAGCAGAGTCTCTTTTCTAGTAAAGACCAGACCAATTAACGACCGAGACTCCAATAAGCAATTGCAGCTGCTGTGGGCTCATTGATCATGCTAACAACGTTTAGGCCAGCAATGGCGGCCGCATCCTTAGTTGCTTGCCGTTGACAATCATTGAAATAAGCTGGGACTGTGATGACAGCATTTTTTACAGTTTCACCAATATACGTTTCAGCAACTTCTTTCATTTTTGTAAGAACCATTGATGAGATTTCCTCAGCAGAAAACTGTTTCTCCTGATCCTTGTAGGTAACCACAATTCTTGGGGCATCGTTAGGTACTTCTACGATTTTAAAAGGCCACAACTTCATGTCATCAAGTACTTCACTATCGCTGAATCTCCTGCCTATCATCCTCTTTGCATCTGAAATTCCAATACAAAATCATATCAACCATGTTACAAAATTTATAATACAACTGTTAAAGATTATGTAAACCCTATAATGTCTGTCTTGAGTAATTTAGAACTCGAGCTTGAGCCCAATACAAATAATATCAAGTAACAGATTATTAAGCTCTGAAACTGTAAACTAACCGAATACAGTATTAGAAGGATTCCTTGAGATCTGATTCTTAGCACCATCACCAATTAGACGTTCCGTATGAGTGAAGGCAACACAAGATGGCGTTATTCGGTTGCCTTGGTCATTGGGTATGATCTCTATTCGATCATGTTTCCATACTGCAACACATGAATACGTGGTTCCCAAGTCAATGCCGATTGCTGGTGCTCCGTGACTACCACCCGCCATTAGGTCAAGTTCAATGAAAAAGAATGCAACAAAAAATCTGAGTTTACAATGAACTCTCACACTTGCTTCCGATTTGACTACTCCTTAGGGATATGTGTTAGACAGTCATTGAAGTGTATTTATACTAAAGCAACCTAATCAAAATCCGAAACCAATATCTTGTATTAAAATCTGATGATCTCAAAGGATCATAAAAAGAGAAAGTGATTCTATTATATATTTTTAATTGATAAAAGATACGATGCCTTACATTATTATATAGTACTAGATAAATAACTACTTTTCAACATTCTATGGTAAAGATATATGCTTCTAAATGATATTTTAAATATACTGAGTTTATAAAAATTGTTATACATAAAGAATAAAGTAAAGAAACTATCTTTGCATATAATCTTTTTCATTTCTATTAAAAAACGAGTTTTAATCGAAACTGAATTAAAAATCCTCCACTTCTCATATCACGTTACGCCTTGGTCTATTGCGTAGCGTGAAGGTCATACCTCGCACTCGCGCCTTTGCGAAGCCTTAGCGGCGTCATGACATGCCTTTTAAAACCTTGATTACTACTAATGCAACGAGTATATGTATTTGTTAGTCGACATTATCTATTGTTTGTGCTTAGTTATTGTATCTAGGCTTAAGCCCACTTTTAAAATGTTCATTGTGTAATTGTATAATGTAGTAGTGTTGATCAGTTCGGTTATCGAGTTGTTCTACTAATTTTTTTTGGGTCAAACAGAAACCGAACTAGAAATCAACCGAACTGAACCTAAATCGAATTTGAATTCGGTTCGATTTTCGTGTTGACCCGAATTACACCATTGTTTTTAAATAATTACATAGAGATTTAGCAAAAAAAATTCAAGCATAAGAAATGTTTTTTTTATTTTGATAAATTTTTAGTGGTCTTTATATATATATAAATATATAAAAAATATATATATTTATATAAATTCGGTTTTCGGTTTGATTTTTGGTTCGGTTTTCGGTTCAGATTGCCAAATCCATATCCAACCCGAAAACCGAATTTATAGTTTGGTTGGTTGTGGCAAACTCGGTTCGGTCATTAGTTCGGTTCTGCTGTTTTCGGTTCGGTTCAGTTACAGTTTTCAGTTTATTCGATTTTTTCGGTTTTAATGCTCACCCGTAGTATAATGTAATCTTTCATTATTGGAATACATTTTATCCATACGCCTAGTCCACTACCTGTTATAGACACACCGGCCCAGCAGGCCACATTGTTAGCTCAGCAGCCTACACCATATGCTACTACTAACCCGAACCCGGTCTCGATTCACTCAATGGTCAGCGCTTTCGTGTCAGGTCTAATCGTCCTCCAAATCGTCTTAATTTTCATGTGCCTACTATTTCTCCTTTACCTAAGTCGTACAATGAGGCTTTTAATGATTCCAATTGGCAAAATGCTATGTGTGATTAATATAATGCTCTTATTAATAATACTTTGACACTTGTGCCCACGCGACCATTGTTCGTTCCATGTGGTTGTTTCGGCACAAGCATTTAGCAGATGACACTCTTAGTTGCTATAAAGCTCGTCTTGTAGTGAATGGCAGCACACAGGTACCTGATATTGATGTTGATGAGATATTTAGCCCGGTTGTTAAACCGGCTACTATTCGGACTGTACTTAGTCTTGTTGTTTCTCGACATTGACCTATTCATCAGCTTGATGTCAAGAATGTATTTTTACATGGTAATTGATCTGAGATATTCTATATGCATCAGCCACCAGGGTTTCGAGATTCCTAACATTTTGACTATGTTTGTTTATTGCAGCGCTCACTTTATGGCCTTAAGCAGACCCCTCGGGCTTGGTTTCAACTATTTGTTGCTTATATTACACTAGTTGGTTTCTCTAATAGTCGTTGTTACTCTTCACTATTTATTTACAAACATGGGACAAACACTGCATATTTACCATTATATGTTGATGATATTATCTTGACTGCATCCTCTGAGATTTTGTTGCAGATGATTATTACTTCATTGCATTAGGAATTCTCCATGACTGACCTTGGCTCGCTTAATTTTTTTGGGTATTTCAATGGTGCGTAATTCGGCAAGGATGTTCTTATCTCAGCGTAAGTATGCTTCATTGATTCTTGAGAGAGCTCATATGGTTGGCTGTAATTCTTCCCGGACACCTGTTGACGTTGAATCCAAGTTGGGGGGGATGGTGATCCAGTATCTGATCCGACATTATATCGTAGTCTTGCAGGTGCACTACAATATCTTACTTTTACTCGATCAGATATTTCTTATGTTGTACAACATATTTCTCTTTATATGCATGACCCACGGGAGACTCATTTTTAGGATCTTAAGCGGATTTTACGTTATATGAGTGGTACATTGGCCTATGGGTTACAGTTATATTTATCCTCCACTACATCTTTGTTTGCTTACTCA
>BQNB010036573.1:0-25890 GCA_026074375.1 Tanacetum coccineum | reverse complement strand
GATTTAAGAGTTCTCTTCCTGTTAATTGAGGACATCGTATTTCCTTTGTTTCATAAGCGAATCTTTTCTTTCAAGTGTTTCAGTTTCTTCATTAGTTTAGACATTATCTATTGTTTGGGCTTAGTTATTGTATCTAGGCTTAAGCCCACTTTTAAAATGTTCATTATGTAATTGTATAATGTAGTAGTGTTGATCAGTTCGGTTATCGAGTTGTTCTACTAAATTTTTTTGGGTCAAACAGAAAACTAAACTAGAATTCAACCGAACTGAACCGAAACCGAATTTGAATTTGGTTCGGTTTTCGGGTTGACCCGAATTACACCATTGTTTTTAAATAATTACAGAGATTTAGCAACAACAACAAAAATTCAAGCATAAAAAATATTTTTTTATTTTGATAATTTTTTAGTGGTCTTTATATATATATATATATATATATATATATATATATATATATAAATTCTGTTTTCGGTTTGATTTTTGATTCGGTTTTTGGTTCAGATTGCCAAATCCATATCCAACCCGAAACCGAATTTATAGTTTGGTTGGTTGTGGCAAACTCGGTTCGGTCATTAGTTCGGTTCTGCTGTTTTCGGTTCGGTTCATTTACAGTTTTCGGTTTATTCAATTTTTTCGGTTTTAATGCTCACCCGTAGTATGATGTAATCTTTCATTATTGGAATACATTTTATCCATACGCCTAGTCCACTACCTGTTATAGACACACCGGCCCAACATGCCACATTGTCAGCTCAGCAGCCGGCACCACATGCTACTACCAACCCGAACCCGGTCTCTATAACACCCTCATTTTTTACATATAGCAGCGGAAGCTAATCTAGGGTATTATTTCATAGTACAACAGTCATAATCATAGAAAACGACTCAAAAGAGACGTTTTTAAAAGATAAGTTATCATTCATTATTTCATCAGAGTTTTTACAAACAGAGGTCCTAAAATCTACATGAAAACATAAAGTTTGAATGATAACAGTTTAGCCATCTTTAAGTCCGTGCCACTCCGTGCCATAAGTTGCTCAAATACCTGAGATAAACATGCTAAAAAGGTCAACACAATGGTTGAGTGAAATTCATAGGTTTATGTTAAACAGTTTGAATACAAGTCAATAGTGGGTTACATTGTTATACACCCATAAGTGTAATAATTGCAATGAGTACAATTATTATAGAAAACAGTATTATTGCCCTAAGCTCATGACACCGAGACCTTGAGATAATCAATAATCACAAGTAGTTGCCCCAACGGGTGCCTTTGCCAAACACCCGCATAGTGATTCAAATGAAGTGCGTTTGGTTACCAGAAAGTATAGGTACACCAACGGGGAAGATCAGTCTCAAATAGATCTATTCACAGCATTCGCGCTTACTACGAAAAGTAATTAACGGTTCATGATAGTGGGGTCTTAATGGCAAAAGTAAGGACTTAGGCAATAATATATCAGGATAGCATACAGTTGGAAAAATACTCGTATTCATGGTTTATAGCATGTATCCCCCTCGCGGGTTTATGAAACATTAGAAGATTTAAAATGCGAGGCTATGAACTCACCTTAACAGTACAGGGAAATCTGATTGATGGCAAAAGTATATGAAATAAAAGTAACAGCTTTGTCACGCAACCTGGGGTAATATGTCAAGTCTTAGTGTGATGGTTTATGTTTCAAAACTTTATAAGTTTAACGTATTACTTTGATATATTAATTTATGGAAATATTGTATCACTGTTCGGGCCATCATAATTCAGAGGTCATGTAGTAAACGTTTGAGGAGCCAGGACACTTTAAATCGTAAATCCAGCAAACTCGTCAAAACGTATACCCAAATGAAACTCCTCACATGAAGCTCCCTACTAACGTGATACGATAAGATTTTAAGTTTCTTCAAAGGCTAGTCGATGATAAATTACGTTAATTATATAACGTAATTGTTTTATAATGCGTCGATCGATGATTAATAACGATTAATGTGTCGGGTTTTATAATACTAATATATATTTTTATAACTTATATAAAAACATAATGTTTTTTATTTTTAAGTTTGCAAAAATGGCAATATATACCATTGGTTTATAAACTTTTACAAGTTTAGTCTTTTATATATAAAGTATATATAATTTAAACCTTTAACTTTGAAACTTGGCAAGATAACTCCTTATAGTTATAACTTTAGAAAAATGATATTTTCAGCCCCTTTAGTTATAAATTTCAGAAAGTTACGACATATACCCCTATGCATGAAAATATTTTACAAATCAAGTTCAAAAAGCCATGCAAGCTTATTTTAGGGTTCCAAATGATATTTGCAGGTTATAGCTTATTAGAATCAGCTAAAATAAGATGTTCTAACTTAACAAAAGTTTAGAAAAAGGATTTGTTAGCTTGAAAATCAAAAAGGGTCATTTTTAGGGTTTTAATTAAAAACGCATGGGATTAAGGATTCAAGGCTTCAAACAAGAGTTTATATATAATTTTAAGTGTATTATGAACATTCTAATTTCAGATTATAAGCTTATTGAATAAGATTTTGAGCTTACTTGAGCTAAAATGGGTCAAAATGGGGTTTTCGGATTCGTACGCCTAGTAACGACTTCAAGGGTTCCTTTCTCTTGATTCTTGGCTTCTATTATGAGCTTAGGGACTTCACTTGATCCTTTTTGGTCTGATTTAAGACTCCATTTGTGTATATGATGAAATTTAAGGTGTGTTTGAATGGTTGTGCATGTTTCGGCTATTTATAGGGTTCAAAACCCTTGGTGGCCAAGTTTCCTTAGCGGCTAAGGGTTAAGGGTTGTAGATTAGTGACTAAGGGAGGGCTACTGATGAGTAAGGTGGGCTAGGAAACTAGGAATGCAAGGTGTGGGAGTTATAAGGGTGCGAATGGATATGGGTGACAAGGAGGTCACAAAGCAAGACTTGGTGGCCAAAGTGGTGATAAAGGTGCTTGGTAGGCTGCTTATTGACATGGTGGTAATGTCATGAAGGTGCTTAAGGAGTTAGGGTGCTAGCTTGACTTAAAATGGGTCAAAAATGGATAAAAAGGGGTGTCAGATTCATTTTATTTTAGGTTAGGGTTTAGGGTTTTAAAATGTGGATTAGGGTTAGGATTAGTGATAGTTTAAGGTTTAGGATTAAGGTTTAGGGTTTAGGATTAAGGTTTAGGGTTTAGTTTTAAGGTTTAGTTTTATGTTTAAAGTAAAATTAGGGTTTTGGGGTTTTGTTTGGGGTTTAGGGTTATAGATTAGGATTTTAGAATTAATTAAGGTTTAGGTTTAAGGTTTAAAAGTCATGCATTAAGTTCTTGTACCTTGTGCTAAAGTGGTGGTAAAGTTTAAACATGATTTAGGAGCTTAAATGACCTAATTAGGTTTTTAGACATAATTAGTTTGTACATTGTGCTTTAGAATGTTGTAACTTAATTTAGGAGAGAAAAGTTATTCAAATGTTGTGCATTGTACACTTGTACACATGCTTGAAGGTTTGCACATTTATTTTATATGTTTACATTACATATAATTAGGGTTTTGATATAAACGTTAACGTTTAATGCTTGTTTTGAAATAACGTTTTAAAAAGTACGTTAAATGGATAATGTACTTGGTAAAAATGATATTAATATATAGACATGACATATTAGGATGTTTATATGATATAAACATAGATATGGATGGCATTAGTGGAGGTTGCGTGAGCTCGTTTACTTTAGAGATGCAAGTTACGTTGCATAAAGAGATAAAGCAAAAATTTCCCTGTAAAAAGGTGGTATATTTATAATAGACGGATATTACAGTGCATCTAATTTAATAGATGGATAATTACATTGATGAAAAATACGGGTTGTTATAGTCTCCTTCTCTTAAAAGAAATATCGTCCCGAGATTTAGTTGGATGCCTGAATGATGTTTGAAAACAGATGTGAGATTTCTTGGTACAAATTTTGATCTTAGGTTCCTACGTAAATTCTGGTCCTCTTTTAGAGTTTAATAGATGGATAATTACATAGAGGAAAATTATGGGTTGTTATAGTCTCCCAACCTTAAAGAAATCTCATCCCGAGATTTTGTTGGATGTTGGAGTGATGTTTGGAAATAAATGTGGATACTTGGCACGAATTTGATCTTCACGTTCCCACGTGAATTCTGGTCCCCTTTTATAGTTCCATCTTACATTGACTATAGGGATGCGACTTTGTCTCAGTTGCTAGACTTCTCGATCTATAATTTCTATTGGTTCTTCCACAAAGTTGAGTTTTTCATCGAGCCGAAGCTCTTTCATTGGAATGATGAGGGATTCGTCAAATAGGCATTTCTTTAGATTAGAAACGTTGAAGGTACAGTGGACATTACTAAGTTCTTCAGGAAGCTCAAGTGTGTATGCCATTGGGCCGACCCTTTTAAGGATCTTAAATGGTCTAATGTACCGGTGGTTATGCTTTCCTTGCTTTCTGAATCGAATGACACCTTTTTGAGGTGATACTTTCAACATAACATGATCTCCAACTTCGGCCCAACAGACAGGTGATCGACACTTTCGACCATAAAGTGCCTCGAATGGTGCTGCCTTAATACTGGCATGGTAACTATTATTGTAGGAAAATTCTACCAGTGGTAAGTGTCTCTCCCATCCTTTTCCAAAATCTATAACACAGGCTCGAAGCATGTCTTCGAGTGTTTGGATGGTTCTTTCACTTTGTCCATCAGTCTCGGGATGATATGCCGTACTCATGTCTAATTGAGTACCCAAAGCATTCTGCATTGACTGCCAGAATCTGGATGTGAAATGACTGTCACGATCTGATATGATGGATATCGGCACTCCATGCCGTGAAACTATCTCCTTTATATACAACCTTGTAAGGGTTTCCATACTATATGTTGCTTTGGTGGGGATAAAATGTGCTGATTTGGTAAGGCGGTCTACAATGACCCAAATTGTGTCATGTCCGCTTGATGTTTTGGGTAGTTTTGTAACGAAGTCCATTGTTATTCTTTCCCATTTCCATGTAGGAATCTCTGGTTGTATCAGTAAGCCGGATGGCTTTTGACATTCTGCTTTAACTCTAGAGCATGTTAAACACTTGCCAACATATTCAGCGATGATCGCCTTCATGTTAGGCCACCAATAGAGTTTCTTTAGATCCTGATACATCTTGTCAGAACCTGGGTGGATGTAATACTTCAATTTATGGGATTTATGCATGATCAAGTCCCTCAAACCACCAAATAATGATAACCAACTTCGATTCTTGATACAACAAGTTCCATCCGGACGTACTTCAAATGCTTTGTCCATTCATCGTAAGTTCTCAGCTTTGATGTTCTCTTCAAAACATCGCCTTAGTTTGGGCTTCAAGGATTTATGATGGTAATTTTGGGTGAAGAGTCATGACTAATGCCCTGACTTAGAGTGGTTTGATTTGTTCCTTCTGGCTTAAGGCATCTGCTACAGCATTCGCTTTTAGGATGGTAGCGAATCTCACAATCGTAATTTGCAAGT
This sequence comes from Tanacetum coccineum, assembly GCA_026074375.1. Taxonomy (NCBI): domain Eukaryota; kingdom Viridiplantae; phylum Streptophyta; class Magnoliopsida; order Asterales; family Asteraceae; genus Tanacetum; species Tanacetum coccineum. Next base: position 20,377 of record BQNB010036573.1, on the reverse strand, counting down.
ATTTCTAACCAATGGTGTTATCTCATGTTTAACTCTTTCTGATCAAGGATATGTTAAAGACTTTTATTATTAGTGAACATAGTACACTTTATGCCATACAGATAGTGTCTCCAAATTTTAAGAGCGAATACTACTGCTCCCAATTCGAGGTCGTGTGTGGTATATTTCTCTTTATGAGGCTTGAGTTATAGGTATGCATATGCAAGAACTTTTTCTCTTTGAATTAACACCGCTCCCAGACCTTGGAGTGATGCATCACAGTAAACGACAAAATTGTTGTTTCCTTCTGGTAATGCTAAGATTGGAGCTTCAGATAGCTTTTGTTTTAGCAGTTGGAAGGCTGACTCTTGGTTTTCTCCCTAGATATACTTCTTGTTTTTCTGGGTTAATTCAGTCAAAGGCTTTGCAATCTTCGAAAAACCCTCGATGAATCTCTGGTAGTAGCCGGCAAGTCCTAAGAATTGGTGTATCTCTGTAGGTGTGGTAGGATATGCCTAATCCTTGACTGCTTTAATCTTGGCGGGGTCAATGTGAATTCCTTGACTGTCAATCACGTGCCTGAGAAATTGCACGATACTGATCCAGAAATCACATTTGGAGAACTTGGAATACAATTTCTCCTTTTTGAGTAATTCCAGGATTATTCTCAGGTGATCTTCGTGTTCTTCTTTGTTACAGGAGTAGATGAGAATATCATCGATGAACACTATCACAAATTTATCCAAGTTTGGTTTGCATACACGGTTCATGAGGTCCATGAACACAGAAGGCACATTAGTTAAACCAAATATCATTACTTGGAATTCATAGTGTCCGTATCGCGTTCTAAAAGCAGTCTTGGGAATATCTTCATCCCTGACTCTCAGTTGGTGATAGCTTGATCTCAAGTCAATCTTTGAGTAAGTACTCGAACCTTGAAGTTGGTCAAATAAATCATCGATCCTAGGTAATCGATACACATTTTAAAAGATCCGTCTTTCTTTTTAACAAATAAGACAGGAGCTCCCCAAGTCAAAGTACTTGGTCGGATAAAACCTTGGTCTGCTAACTCTTGTAGTTGGTTAGATAGTTCTTGCATTTCTAAAGGAGCTAATCTGTAGGGTGCTCGGGCTACTGGTGTCGCTCCTGGAATTAAATTGATTTGGAATTCTACTTGGCGAACCAGAGGAAGGTCGGGTAGGTCTTCAGGAAAAACTTCCAGATATTCTCTGACTACTGGTATATCTTCTAGTTGTTTTTCGTCTGACTTCTTCTCCTTTACTTGGGCTATGAAAATTTGACATCCCCTGGATATATAGTTTTTGGTTTTAATACAAGATATGAGGCTTAGTTGAGTTTTACTTCGATCACCTTGGATGATCAAAGTTTCACTGTCGATTGGGATGTGGACGACTTTCTCGTCACAGAGAATTTTGACATGATACTTGGATAACCAATCTATACCAATGATGACGTCGAAACTACCGAGTTTAATCGGCATAAGGTCAATTTCGAAGGGTTGGTTTAACAAAATCAGAGTGCAACTGTGGATAACGGTGTTAGTGCCTACTAGGTTTCCATCGGCCATTTCAATGTCATAAGTGGTATCTAGTTTAATGGGTGGGATATTAAGCATAGAAGCAAGAGATATGGATACGAAACTTTTATCGGCTCCTGAATCAAATAATACTCTAGCTAGATGTTGGTTTAGAAGGAACGTACCCATGACTACGTTCAGATCTTGGTGAGCATTCTTGTCCCTTAGCATGTATGCTCTCCCATGTGCACTGTTGTTTGCTTTTGGGCACTGATTTTTGTAATTCCCTTTCTCCCCACAGGCATGACAAGTTACTGACACTAGTTGTAGATTGCTTCTAGTGGCTGGCCCTTTGTTTTTGAAGTTCTTGGTCTGATGACCTACCTTGTTGCAAGTCTGACACTTGACAGTGCAAGGTCATGTGTGATGTAGGGCGCATCTTTAACACAAGGGAAAGTTTCTAGCAGACCTACTATTTTCAGTTGGGGTGGCAGCATAAGCCCTGACAGTTTCTTGTCTTCTATTATGTTGTTGATGGTGATCATTGTTGCGGTTGTTATTGTTGTTGTTACGGTTATTTTGGTAGTTGTTATTGGTGAAGGTTCTTCTATCATCAAACTTACGTTTATGATCATTGGTTCCTTGCACAGAATTGTGCTTTGTTACCTGATCCATTAACATCTGGGTTATGGTAATGGCTTCCTCCAAAGTTTGAGGCTTTGAAGCAGTAACATTTCCTTCAATACTTTGGGGCAATCCCCCGATGAAGACTTCCATAAGTTATCAGAATTTGGTACCATAGTTGGACATAAGACTGCTAACTCCTGGAATCTTCTAATGTAAGTCTTGAGGTCATTCCCTTTTACAGTCAGATTGTAAAATTCATCTTCTATTTTTTTGACCTCGGTTCTGGGAAAATACTTCTTTATTAAGAGCTTTTTAAATTCAGACCAGGGAATCTTGTAAGCTTCCTCTATACCAATAGGCTGGGTGAATGAATTCCACTAGGATAAAGCTTCCTCAGATAGAGTACCAGTAGTAAATTTCACTTTACAGTCCTCGGTACAGTTGCTACGGGAAAATACCGATTCAGTTTGTTCAAACCAATGAATGAGGCCAACAGCGCCTTACGTACCTTTGAAATTGAAAGGTTGGCAGCTCATAAACTCTTTGTATCTACATTTTCTTGCTTCAGGAGTTTCTCTTTGTCGGGTGTTCCTAGTGGTATTGTTAGTATTTACCATGGTAGCAGCTTGTGCTTCCAAAGCTGCGACAACACTATCAGCAACTAGTTTCTTGATGGCTGCCTGAGTCATGGGTGGTGCTGCAGATGTTGATGTCCTCTTGGGAGCCATTCTATCAACATTTACAAGACAACACAAAATAAGAATCCATACAATGATATAGTCATATCACAAGTCTTTGTATAATAATCAAAATTTTCATACATAGTGATATTAAAAGCATTTGACATAGATACTTATTTGATACAAGTCTTAACAAAGAAATACACATCCTTTGATATTACATTGCAGAATATAACAGAAAATTTTGAAATCTAAGACTTCCAGCGATGGACACTTTAACAAGCATCTAGCTCATTAGGTTCATCGGGGAATGGTTCACTTCCTTGTGGTCGCGGTATGATCCATAACGAGTTATCTAATTCTGCAAAGATAGACTCATCAAAGGGATAGTCTGGTGGCGGTGTAGTTGACCTAACTAGTGATGAAGATCCTACTGATGAAGACGGAGATAATGGAATGGGTGATCCAACAGGAGGCTCAGTATCTCTAGGTGGTGTAGGTGGAATCATATGCTCAATGTCTTGATTATTAATCATATCCATGATACCTGGGCATAAAGGTTCGAGAAAACCGAATGGTAAGAAACCATGGTAATCTCGGATACATAAAGATATGAGTCATCATAATACAGGATATAAGATAGACAACCACGATATACATAAATCTGTATCATGAAACGGCGAGGTATAACAGAATCACAATTGTATTATGTCATAAATAACTTGTCTACATATTTTACATAACCAAAATTTGACAAGTGTCGATATTTATGCCACGCATCTCGTGGTTGGATTTGAAACAATAGCTATAAATGACAAGGATCTAGTCTAGTAGTATGGTTGTCCTACCTTGTGGTTCTTGAGCTCATGGATCATGTCCAGAAGACTCTTCATATCATCGGGCTCGGTGGCTAGAAAGTAAAAAAAATGGCCTGGATATCCTCGATGAGCATTTCCTCCAGATACAACCCTGACGCGAAGCAAAGAACAACTTGTCATCAGCCCCATTTGCTTCTTCTCTGAATTCCTCACAATCTAGGTACAGCTTCTTTAAGTTAGGTTTTCTAGTTGGTCCAAAATCATCGTTGTTGATGACTCGACCCAGTACAAATACCTTCTTACTTATCTTCCGCATGTGCTAATGATTTCAAGAGGGACTCACAAAGTGATTCAAATAGTCCGCGATTTGTTCCCCTCATATGGCCGCTCCCAAACGCGTCACATGAGAACCTCTCAATCTCAAATACATGAGGGGGGGGCAGAAGAATCAGGTAGAGGAGGAATGGATAGGAAACAGGCCTCTTTTCTGAGGTGGCACAAACTCCTCGGGCAATAAATAAATCTCCGAGATCAAATGTAGCGATGTGGTAACACTAGAGATGGAAGGCTAAATGTTTCTGTTGAGCAATAGGAGCTCGTGTAGTGTAATAGGTGATTTCCATTATTATAGTATTATATGCTTCATGACCTTCATATACGGATCAGGTAGAAAGGTGGAATGGTTAAAGTAAGCTGAACGATCCTTAGACGAATCCTCTAAAGGGTCAAAAGAGGTGTTTCCTGGTGAGGCTGGGGAATAGTCTAGTGAAGCCGAGGTATAGTCAAGAGCATTTGTAGAGGGAAAAGCATCCTCAACATTGGAATCAGTTAGGATAATAATAGGGTGGGTGGATGTAGACATAACTCTGTAACAACCCAGTGGAAATAACATAAGTTATTTATATAATAGTTATGTATCATTTGTTAAAAACATCTCTTTACATACTATTTTGGAATGATGGCACGAAGGACTTTCATAATGGAAAATAGTTTTTATAGTTTAGGTTTTAACCTTGTTCTGCTATAAACTTTATGAAGCTTTGATACCAATCTTTAACACCCCGATAATTCACATAGCAGCAGAAGCTAAATTGGAGGTATTACTTCATGAATCAACAGTCATAATCATAGAAAATGACTTAAAAGAGACGTTTGGAAAATTTAGTTATCATTCATTAACATATCAGAGTTTTACAAAAGGAGGCCCCAAAATACATTTAAAACATAATGGTTGAATGATAACAAGTTTGGACGTCTTCAAGTCCATGGCACTCAGTGCCTTAAACTGCTTAATTACCTGAGATAAACATGCTTAAAAGGATCAACACAAAGGTTGAGTGAAATTCACAGTGTTTAAAATATAATGGTTGAATACAAGTTAATGTAAATGGTAATAATTGCGACGAATGAAATTATTATGGAAAATAGTATTATTGCACTAAGCTCATGACACCAACACGTTAACATAGAAATCATATCAATGACATTTAAGGAACCAAAGTCCTTTTGGAAATGTAACTTGCCAAAGTTACCCATTATTCTCAAATATAGTGCGCTTGGTTACCTCATGTACAGGTAAATACAAACGGGATTCGTCAACCCCGATAGATCTATCCATAATATTCGCGTTCACACACAAGTGATTAATGGTTCATGATATAAAGGATATTGGCAATGGAGGTAACTTAGGCAATAATATATCAAGATAACATAAAGTTGAAAAATACTTGTATTCATGGTTTATAGCATGTATCTCCCCACGGGGTTTGGAAAAACATATAAAGGTGGGACTATGAACTCACCTTAATATGGAAATCTGATTGATGGCAAAAGTAAATAAAATGGAAATAAACAGCTTCGTCACGCAACCTAGGGTAATATTTCAAGTCTTAGTTTGATTGTTTATATTTCAAACTTTATTTCATAAAGTTTAACGTAAATATTAATTTGGTTTATTACTTTGTGAAAATATCGTATCACTGTTCGGGCTATCATAATCCAGAGGCCATGTAGTAAACATTTGAGGAGTTAGGACACTTTAAATCGTAAATCCAGCAACTCGTCAAAACGTCTACCCAAATGGAGACCCCTCACATGAAATTCCCTAGTAACGTGATACGTTATAATTTAAATGATAAGATTTTATCTTTTTAAGTTTTTTCAGAAGCTAATGGATGATCAATTATGTTAATTATATAACATAACTATTTTTACATGCTTCGATAGATGAATGAACGATAAATGTGTCGGGTTTTATTAAAATCGAGTCTTATAATGTTTAAATATATTTTTATAATTAAATATAAAAATATTACATTTTATACCCTTAAGAATTCGAAAATGGCAATATATACCCTTGGTATATATTAATTTACAATTTAAACCCTTTATATAAAAATTTAAAAGATTTAACCCTTAACTTTAGAATATGGCAAAACAGCCCCTTGTAGTTTAATTTTTAGGATATTTACATTTTTGGCCTAAAAGATTAAATAGTTACAATATGTACCCCTAAAGGACAATTCGATTGGCATTTTTAGTCCTAATTCATTATACTTTATGTTTTTAATCTCAAAATTAATTTGCAGCATAAAGCTTATCATAATAAGCTAAAGTAAGTTGGTTTTATAAGCTTTAAGCTTATGAAATGAGCTTATGAGCTCGAAATCTCAAAATGGGTGCGTTTGGTTTTGAAAATAATAACCCGATGGGTTCTAGCTTTTAGGGTTTGTTTCTAAACTTATTAAAATGATAAAGGAGCTTATAAGAATAGCTTTTAGGATTAGCTTATGGCTTATGGCTTATAGGGTTTTTGAAAATACCTTTTTAGGGTTCTTAAGGGTGCGTTTGTTTTAGGAAAAACAAACATGCAGCTTAGGGTTTAAGGGCTTATTTCACAAGATTATAAAAGATGGTTTAGAGCTTATTAAGACTAGAATTAGCTTAAGCTAGCTTATTAGGGTTTCGCATGGACTTAGGGTTTCCAAAATGGGTCGGTTTAGGGTTTGGTTTAGTTTAAGGGTTTTCAAAAGTGTTAAGCTTGATCAAATGGTTAAAATAAAGCTTATACATGATCTAAAACATGACAAGAGCTTATAAAACAAGTCGTAAGACTTACAAGAGTTTGAAATGGGTTGAAAATGGTTGATATAGGTCAAAAACTTAGAGATGAATTAAGAACCTCTTGTTCTTCCTTAAACCTTGACTTCTACTTGCTTAAACCTTCTTTTCTTCTCTTCTAAGACTTGGCTAGGTCATCATTTGAGGTAGTATTTAGTTTAGATGGTGAGTTAGGAAGGTATGCATGTATGCGTGTATATATAGGGTTCAAAACTTGGAGTGGTGGCAAAGTTGGGAAGAAGTGGTGGCCAAGGTTGTAGCTAGTGACTATTAGAAGCTAGTATGTAGCTTAGAGAGGTGTTAGGAGGTGGAGAGGGCTCGGCTAACCAAGGAGGTGACGAGTTGGTTTTGCTTGGGTGTAAGTTGACAAGGTGGTGACAAGGAGGTGAAAGGGAGCTAACAAGGTGGTAACAAGGTGCTAGATAAGGTGGTAAATCATGGTGGAGGATGGTTACTTGGTTAGGCTTGGTTCGAGCTAGTTAAGGTGTTATCGGGGTGTTTAGGGTTTCCGATTAGGGTCAAGGTTTAGGATTAAGGTTAGGACGAGTATGTGGAGTGGTATGGAGGGAAATATAGTTTAGTTATGGTGCATTGGAGGCTTGTAACTTGTGCTAGAAGGGTGGTACGAAAAGCCCTTAAGATTTGGAGGGAAAATGACTTATTTGAATCTTGAGCATTATCAGGGTGTACATTGGGCTTTAAAGAGTTGTACTAAGGTTTTGGAGGGAAAAGGTATTCAAATTTCATGCATTGGTAACTTGTACACATGCCTTATTAGTTTATACATTTGTTTTGTTTGGAAACATTACATGTAATCAGGGTTTTGATATAAACGTTAACATATAAATCCGTTTTATAATAAACGTTATGAATAGTATGTTAAATAGATAACGTATGTGGTATAAAATGGATATTAGAACATATTACTTGATATATTATAACGTTTACTTGATATAAACGTTGATGGAATTGGCATTGGTAGTTGCGTGAGCTCGTTTACTTTGGAAATCTAAGTTACGTTACATAATGGATGAAATAAAACAAAAATATTTCCCTGAAAATGGTTCTATTAAATATAATAGATGGATAATTACATTGAGGAAAATTGTGGGTTGTTATAGAAGATGACGTCATTGTCTTCTAGTCTTGATACTTGGACTCCAGCTTGGATCTTCATTGTCTTTACTTATTCTAGAACCATTATAGTATGCATGAGTTGGATTAAGTTCCCCCCAACTCATGATGCATGTCTTGAAAAGCTTTCTCTATAGACTCTTTTTGGCAAAGTTTCTGAATCAGCTTCCCCCAAACCAACATCCGTATCTTGAGCAGATTCTAAAACGTTGATGTAGCTTGAACGATCTTCTAACATTGACATTTACAGTGCACAACGGAATTTGGTAGAAGAATCAACCAATACTTGAAGTACACACTTTATCCCTTTCTCGAAGTTGAAATCGTAGCACCAGAATCAATTAAGATCCGGAAATGCACTTTTCTTCCTCTAGAATAGTGCTGATGTGAATTGCTACACCAAAGTTAACCAAGTCCTGAGTGTGAGCAATTGACATTTAAGAAGTCATCCTTCACGTGTGTACATCTTACATCAACCAATACTACTTCTATACTATATCATGACATTTGATCTTGGTGAATATCCGTTCGGGGGTACATGCGAGAAATCAGCAACAAATCTTCTCACGCTTGTAGAATACTTCACAAACCATACTAGGTAAAGTAGTATAAATCTAATTACTGTCACTAATCTTTCACTAATGTGCATTCTCCTTCCTCCCATACTATTTAGCGACACTTTATTTGTTACTAAACTGTCATAAATCTAATTACTTACATTGGTTTATTAAACTTTTACAAGTTTAGTTCCTTTATATTAATACGTATTTATATTTAGAACCTTTATTTGAACTTGGCAAAATAGGTCCTTATAGTCATAACTTTAGAATAATGAGATTTCAGCCCCTTTAGTTATAAATTTCAGAAAGTTATGATATATACCCCTATGCGTGGAAATATTTGCAAAACAAGTCCAAAAAGCCATGCAAGCTTATTTTAAGGTTCCAAATGTATTGCAGGGTTATAGATTATTACAATAAAGCTAAGTAAGATATTTTAACGTAACAAAAGTTTAGAAAAAAGATTCGTTAGCTAGAAAATCAAAACGAGTCATTTTTAGGGTTTTAATAATAAAAACACATGGGTTTGAGGATTTTTTGGCTTCAAACAAGAGTATTCATATTGTTCTTAAGAGTATTATATAAAATTCTAGATAGTGTATAAGCTTATTGAACAAGATTAGGCTTATAAGCTAGAAAGGGGTTCGAAATAGGGTTGTTTTCGGTTAGTTCGCCTAGAAATTGACTTTAAGGGCTCCTTTTTTCTTAATCTTGGCTTCTTTTCTGAGCTTAGGGACTTTTCTTGATCTTCTTGGTTTGATTTAGAGCTCATTTGACTGCTGATTTCTTCAGTATTGACTGTGCAAAATCGGAAGGCCCAAAGTCCAAAAGATGCAGTCTTAACCCATCTGATGGGCCGGGAAAGCCCAATAGTATATTTATGAAGACTGTGAAGACCAAATGGGCCCTCAATCAAATACAACAGCCCATTTGTGTGCAATTGACAAAGACTGTGAAGACTTTGAAGGCCCAATCCTAGCCCAGTTACAGCCAATCTCAGCCATTGTACAAACAAAACCCACTTCACAACCTTATTGGGCTTGAAAAAGCCCAATAACATAAGCCTAAACCTTATTGGGCCCAGACACACTCAATTGGGCCCAATACAAGCCCAAGCCCAACAAAAGCCCACAATCCTTTTTATAAAACATAAGGACCAAAAATGTAAATTTTAAAACTTTGTTTTATAATTAAAAATGAAAAAAATAAAGAAAAAGGGGCCAAAAATGCCAAGTTTTAAAAGTTGTTTTATAAGGAAAATAGAAAAATACAAACACAAGGACCATTTTTGCAATTGTCCTAAACTCTTTTTCTTTTAGTTATAAAAACGACAAGGACCAATTCTGTCACTTTCCAAACTTGGTTTATAACTGAATTTCGGCTTAATAAAAAATGAAAAGAGAGCCAAAGTTGAGGGACTGTTTTTGCACCATCTCCAAACATTTCGTTTAAACCCTGCAACCCACCCCTGTCGAACCCACCTTACCCGCCAAAACCATACCACCCTTTCCCACGGTTTTCTTGCAATACCACTATCCCAAGTACCCTTACAGCTCACCCCTCACCTTTTCCCACCTTACCCTGCCCCTATAACCATTCCCACTTGGAAATCACTCAACCCCCCATCCATGGCTGAGAATGATGAAAGGCCAATGGAGGGCTAGGATTGCTTGGATTGCTTTACACTCTCACAGCAAACACAGCCCAAGTCATTTGGACTGCTATAAAAGGGAGAAGACCAAGCCGAAGCAAACACACCATTTTTTTTATGTTTTTAGTTTAAATTTAATTCCAAGTCTTTCTTTTAAGCATTTAAGTGTAATTCAGTTCATTTAAAAGTTTTATGTTGTAACATCTTCAGTTTTAATAAAAGTTAAGAGTTTTTGTGATATAGCCATTGTCAAGAATTTAAAATCTTATTTAAACCCTTTTAATCTGTTTAGACTTATATAAAAACGTGTAAAAGTTGTTAAACTCAGCTTATGAACTTGTTTCACCCTTTTATTTCTTTTAAAAAGCTAAAAAGAAGCAAAAGTTATACTTAAGGGGGTGTTTGGTTTAGACCCCAAAATGGGTCATATGGGGGTTGTAATGGGTTGTAACCACTCAGCCAACTTTGGCTGAGTGTGTGGAGTTTAATAAGCCACTTTGATCAATCTTTTTAGTGTAAAAATAAGTTTTTAAGTCTCCCTTGCTTTCTGTCAAAATTTTATAAGCCACAAATTGAGCTAAACCACTTAAGCTGTGTAGACAGTTTAAGCACGACCTGTTTTAGCTTATTTGCTTATTTCCTGTTTAATTGTGTTTCGTTAAGGTTAACAGTACTCACCTTAACTTAACAGTACTAACTTATAACTAGCAGTACTAACTTATAACTAGCAGTACTAACTTTAAGTTAGTACTGGTAGTTAATACTGGTAGTACTGTTGTTAGTACTGCTGAGTTTCCTTGCTTTTTGATGGCTTATGTTCTGAAAGTAAGCTCATTTGCCACCCTTGTTCATCTGTTTGGGGTTGGTTTTAGGTAAAAAGCTCTTAAGAGTTTATTTGCATAAGCTCAAATAAGCCCTTAAGCCACTGTTTTACTTCCCCTGGTGCTGAGCACCATAACTCAGCCCCCTGTATCTAGCTTATTTTGTACTAGACCTTAGGATCTTTTAGCTTTTATTTATAGCCTATAGGTAGTTCTTTAAGTCCCCAAAAGCTTATAGCTTATATAGCTTATTTAGTTAGCTTATTTAGGCCTTAAAGTAGGGGCTTTTCTGTTTTCTTTTTAAACTGTCACATAGCTTAAGTCACTTTCCAGCTTATTTTAAGGCTTATTATAGCTTGCTTTAACTTATTTAGGACTCCCCTAGCCTATTAACTGTCCCCCATAGATTTTAGCTTATTTTGTTAGCTTAAACCTCAAAGAAAAAAGCAAATAAGCTCATAAGCTTAATAAGCTTCTGTCAGTCCAAAAGCTTAAGTTTTTAGCTTATTCAGTGGGTAAAAAGCATAAGTGCTTTTACAAAAGTTGTTCCCCTCAAGCCCCTTAACAGCTTTGCTTCTTTGGCTTTTTGATAATAAGCACTTTGGACCCACCTTGCAATCGGGGTCCACTTCAGGGACCATTTGTGTAATTTTGTCTTTTATAGTTAACATTGTTAGTCCCTGTGGTTAGTTAGCCTGTTACCCCGTTTGTCCTTGTGTCCTTTCACTGTTAGTCCTTATAGTTAACCACAGTTAGTTTATTTAATTTAATTAATTTAAATTAGGTTTAAGTTTAATTAGTTTAATTACTTTTTATATAATCAGTAAAATTTGGGCATTTTTATATTTTTAGAATTGTTAACTTTTTCTTTATTTAATTTTATTTTTTCAGAATTTTTATAACTTTTATTTTTTGTCTTTTTCTATTTTCTTAGTTTTAATTAGTTTTTAATCTTTAAAAATTCATAAAAAATCCAAAAATTAATAAAAAAATATTTTTCTTTTTTATAAAATTTTCTTTTGTCATTTAGTGTCTAGGTCTTAGACCCGTTTTACCGGGTGCGTTTTACCGTTTCTTTTCGTTTTACATTCAAACGACCTCCGTTTTTGTTCTAGTTTTCTTTATTTTTCAAATTAAGTTAATTAGAATTTAATTTTGATTTTTAATTAAATTTATCATTTATTTTCTTAATTTTTAGTATTTAGGTTTCCCGATACCTGATTCTGTTCCCCGTATTTTAGTATAGATTTGATTTTAGGACTTCCCTATAACTAATTTTGTTTCCCGTAGTTTTTACGATCCCCATTTCCTATATCTGTTTTCCCGTAGATTAAATTAAGTTTTATTTAATTTTAGTTGTAATTATATCAGTGTTTCCATCATATATTCTCCATCATTCAATTTCTCATCAAACCTGGATTAATTTCAATTGCAGCCTCGTTGGGACATACGACCCGGGAATATCTCTTCCGGAATCTTTTTATAATTGATTCTTACTTGTGTATTTAATCTCTTTGTGTAGATTTTGACCTTTTGCCTTGGTTAAGGGCATTTGGTTGAGATTTCCATTTGTGTTATTATATATATATACTATTTGACGAATCATTTATCGACTGTTAGGGTTTTATTCCCTTGAGGTTTTATCCTGTATATCAACTCTTTAATTAGGGTTAACGAAATTCGCTTTCGCGTGCGTCAGTTGAAATCTAAAGCTTGTTCGAGTGTAGACTTGTGGGACTGTGGCAAACGAGTCAAGATCAAAGGCGTTAATCATGAATGGGATTGTCCACCCACAAGCAAGGTTACACATGAGAACTCGGGGTCGAGTTATATTCAAGTGAAGGAGAATGACGACGACAAGATTTCAATTGTTTTATAGAAATTCTAGATTTTTATTATTTTTGTGTTTTCATTATTTATGAAAGTGCAAGGGTGTGTTTAGGACGTTTTAAAAGATTATTATGTTTCTTTTCTCCCAACCTTGAGTACTTACAAATATATATATTTTTTTTTTGGGTAAAGGGTTACCCCGGTAAATTGTATTAATCACAGAAAAGTTAAGTACAATGAAATGTAGCTGAGATGCTACATTAACCTCAAGCAATAGCTTCAACTTCTAAAGAATCAAAAAAGACATGCCTCTAATGAAACTACAAACAAAATAAACATCTATGAAACATCCCAATTCGATATCTTTGACTTTTGTATAGGGCTTAGACTTTTGTATTTGATATCTTTGATCTTGATTATGAATAAACTACGCATTTTTAAGAGTTTATCTCTTGTTAGGGTTTTATTCCCCGAAGGTTTTGTCCTCATTTATCAACCATTTGATTATGGTTAACAAAATTCACTTACGCATCCTGCACAAAACTTGCTTCCGTGTCATATGTCATAAAAAATGTTAGGGCTATCTTTAGACAAGCATTAACTCATTTTTAGTAGTGTGTGTATTAGTGATTAATTTTCTAAAACTATTTTGACAACTACTTGCATTTGGTGACCTGAAATAAGAATTTCATCAAGTAAACCACAAGTTATTAGAAAATAAAATTTAGCCATCAACAAAGAAAAATACAAACAAATTAACAACAGATCAATAAACACGAATGAAGATGTCTAATTAAAAATGAAAAACACAACCCGACGAATATACATTGTTTTAAGAACACATGGTGTTTTTGTTAATTGTCTGATTGAGTCAATAAATAGATAAAGCATGTGGTGGATGATGCTTTCATTAAATAAGAAAACCTTCTTCTTTTCCAATTTATTATTATTCCCTCAAACAAACAACTGGTTTCACATTTCACAACAAACTGCACAACCTATACATACATATACATATACGTATAGTTATATATATATAGATAGATAGATACACATATCATCATCATTTGATACTTTATTGATCATTACTGATTATTAAAATTCCGTACAATTTGTTATTCGTTGCTGTTAAGTTGAGCAAACCTAATTCATGAAACAATAGTTGAATTTGGTCAACTTTGGACAAGTTTGACCATTGACCTTTTCTTCATCAATATAAACAACATGAGGAGCTAATTATTGTTGTTTATGTTTGTTTCTTTTGTATGATCATTTTATAAGGGGAGATTGTTTTTGTAAGTATAAATATAGATATATATAGATATATAGGAGTATAAGATTAGAATAATATAGGGTAATAAAATGGTTAAAAAGAAGAATATTTTCCATTATAGAAAGAATTCTTGGCCTCCTGAAGAATTCGTGAATCGGAATACTCTTCAATTAGTAAGTTTGTTTTTTTTTTCACCTTCTTGATGATATATTTTTTGTATGTGTTTAGAATTGTTGTTTAAGTTAGTGATCATGAGGTAACTAGTTTTTTTCCGGCAGGATTGAATATTGTTGTTGTTGTATCATAAGTTTTAATATATTGTGATTGTTGTTTATGCAGCTTGATTTCGATAGTGGTGGCCCACCGGAACACGCATGGAGAAGAAAGTTAAACACTCATGCTGGTATTCTCAAAGAATTCAGTGTTACTTTCATGGAAGCATTAAAAATGGTACTAACTTTATATACAACCTGATCAAATTAACTACACTACTATTATTGATGAAAAACTCTTATTAACTATCTCAAGAGGGCCTAGTGCTAATTAAGGTGGCCTGAAAATTTGAGAAGGGACTCGTAATATGGATCCTTCCCGTTTTACCCGTTTATTGATGAAAACTTACGTCGGGTCTTGGCATGCTTTCTTGAAAACTGCAATATCTCCATTGGAAAAACGCAGATAATCACCCTTTTTTCTAATGTTTTGCTTAATGATATTATATGATTATTTGCTTTTTGCATATTCAATAATGAGATAATCAATCTTAAAATGCAATCCCAAACAACCCCTTACCTCTCAGTCTTGCAATGATGATTGAAATGTTATTGATTGTAGATTCGCCTTGGGATACGTTTATGGTCATATGTAAGAGAAGAGGCTTCTCATGGAAGGGTAACTTTTTGTAACTCTCATAACTCTATTGTTGTTATGAATCACTTTGTGTTCAATAAGTGATGAATATCGCTTATGTCTGTTGTATAGAAAGCGCCTATTGATCCTTTTAACCGTGACGGCAAACCATCGGCAACCCACGGGGTTCCACTTGGTGGGATGGGGTAAGTCTGAGTTTTTACTAAACAATGGCTCCGGTGTTTAATTTACAGTTTTACGTGAGGGTGACATGTTTTATTATATTGTGTTTTGCAGAAGTGGCAGCATAACCCGAGGTTTTAGAGGAGAGTTTAGGCAATTTCAAATAATTCCGGGTGCATGTGAGAATGCTCCTATGATGGCCAATCAGTTCTCTGTAAAGATCTCTCCTTTAACTTATCATATATTTGTGTTATTATACATCTCATTAAAAGATTCATAAGTTTGTGATGTGTAACTGCAGATTTTTATAAAACGAGATAACTGGAACAAAAAATACGCGTCAGTTTTATCACCGGGACAACATGATGGGACAGGGTAAGAACATAACACAAACATATACGAGTACAAATCTTTATAATAATGTGTCTTTTGACAATGTAGTGTAATAATGATTATATGACTTTGTATATGCATATGTGTTTATTTCAGAGGAGATCAAGGGTTATCATCATGGGGATGGAATTTAAATGGTCACAATTCCACATACCATGCATTATTTCCACGAGCGTGGACAGTTTATGATGGTGAACCTGACCCAGAGCTTAAAGTGTCGTGTCGCCAAATTTCGCCATTTTTACCTCATAATTACCGAGATAGCAGTCTTCCAACCACTGTTTTTGTTTACACGGTATAAAAGTTACCTACATTTGTACTTTTGCTGTAGTTTTATGGTTATATGAATACATTTATAAGGTGTTTGTTTCGGTTGTGCTAGTTGGTGAATACCGGGAAGGAAAGGGCACAAGTCAGCCTTCTTTTCACGTGGGCGGTATGTTTGGTTCTGCTTCCATATTTTAGTAAATAGAGGATTCAGTATGGAATCTTAAGGTATCTAAATGATGTATTTGTATACTGCAGAATTCGATTGGAGGAACGTCCCATTTTACAGGAGACCATGTTAATGAGCCTTTCATGTGAGTTTGATTAACTTATATGTTTGCAAGCTTGTCCACATACTTGGTTGCTTTTTTTACATTGTTTTCTTCCATTAACAGGGGTGAAGATGGAGTCGCTGGTGTGCTTCTACATCACAAGTGAGTTCAGTTTTACACTTGAAGAATTTTGGTACTATGATATCATGATCTGTGAAGTTCTGTTAAGAAACTAGCAGATTAACATTCTAAGTTTAGTATAACGTTAGTTCATTCAGATTCTAATGGAAATTATAATGTGCAGGACAGCGAAAGAGAACCCTCCTGTTACATTCGCTATAGCTGCCTGTGAAACCCAAAATGTAAATGTGACCGTTTTACCAAGTTTTGGTTTGTCTGATGAAAGCTGTGTTACCGCAAAAGATATGTGGGGTAAAATGGCAGAGGTATTACTATCCTTTTCTAGCTATAAAGTTTTAGTTTTTCATATTAATTGATGTCATTATGGAATCATGTGTAATATGGATGATCATGTATGCATTTAGGACGGACATTTTGACCGAGAAAACTTCAATAATGGAGCAACTTTTCCGTCATCAGCAGGGGAGGCTAATTGTGCTGCAGTCTCTGCTTCCACATGGGTAGAACCAAATGGGAAGTGCACTGTTGCATTTGCTCTAGCATGGTCATCCCCAAAAGTCAAATTCATGAAGGGAAAATCATATCACAGGTTTCTTATCGAAATTGAAATCTGTAGATATGTAAATATGGATTCGTATTTATAGGTTTGATCTTGACTTTTTCGAGTACTTTTTTTCAGGAGGTACACCAAATACTATGGTACTTCTGAGAGGGCGGCTAAAGACTTAGTTCATGATGCTTTAACAAGTATGCATTGTTATATATCTTCTTATCTTAAGAACTGAATTCATCAAATTCTTTATCTTGTTTGTTTCATTCTAATGTCGAGAATCTAATTAGATTATAAGAAGTGGGAAGAAGATATCGAGAAATGGCAAAATCCGATCTTGAACGATGACAGTCTACCAGAATGGTAACTTCTTGTCTTGGTTCTTACAGTCTTGGAACGATCCAAAAGTTCAAGGGTTTTCTAAAATATTAGTGGCTGAAAGAATGTTAGGGGGTCAAAACGGTCCAGTTTTTGGTACTGGTCAAAACGGTCTAAGTTAAAGTATGGGCGATATTAATCAAGTCGGGTCGACAAGTAAATATTTTTATTAAATCCAGTTTGAGTTCTATAGATAATTAATACGTAAATCATGATTACACAAACAATATCACTAGTAATTTAAGTACTTGAATATAAGGGACAGAGGTTGCATTCCTTAAAAATTTAGACTTTGAGCGATTTTAACCCGTTTGGCCCATTCCCCCTTTTGGCTATTTTTTAATTTGACCCGTTTATATAAACCAGCACGGTATTAAATTGCGTTAGTCAAAAGTAAATGGGCAAGTACTGGTTAAAATTTGACACATGTACGAAATGGTATGCAATGAGTTTTTTAGTTACCCGATTCTTATGTTGGATTGGTGCTCACATGGTCTTCGTCTCCAGGTATAAATTTACATTATTCAACGAACTCTACTTTTTGGTCGCTGGTGGCACAATTTGGATTGGTACTAATCTCTCCTAAACTGTGCATGGTTAATTATGGGACAGGGAATGCATTGTTATTTAAAAGTTAATCTAATTATCATTTATGACTTTGTTCAGACACTCCAGTACCGGCAGATGACTCTGGCAGTGATCGGCATCTACCAAGGATAAAAAACAAGAAAACCAATATCCCTAATGGTATCGAGAACAATGATTCCACCAACGAAACTGGAAGTTCACTTACAAATTCTAGTGAAGATGAGACCGAGGTTCCTGAAAAAGTTGACAAAACAAGTTCCACTGATCTTTTCACAAAATCACATGACACAGAAGAAGATGTGGGTCATTTTCTTTATCTTGAGGGTGTGGAGTACATCATGTGGTGTACTTATGATGTTCATTTTTATGCGTCATTTGCACTTCTAGAACTTTTCCCGAAAATCGAACTCAGTATCCAAAGAGAATTTGCAAAAGCTGTGTTGACTGAAGATACAAGAAAAGTCAAGTTTCTTGCTGAAGGAAACTCGGGAATCCGTAAGGTCAAAGGTGCAGTTCCTCATGATCTTGGAACCCATGACCCATGGCATGAAATGAACGCGTATAACATACACGATACAAGCAGATGGAAGGATCTGAACCCAAAATTTGTACTTCAAGTATATCGAGACTTTGCTGCAACAGGAGATTTATCATTTGGAACTGACACCTGGCCTGCAGTTTGTGCAGCTATGGATTATATGGACCAGTTTGACCGGGATCGAGACTGCTTAATTGAAAACGATGGTTTCCCAGATCAAACATATGATGCATGGACGGTCCATGGGATTAGTGCTTACTGTGGTTGTCTGTGGCTCGCTGCACTTCAAGCTACAGCAGCCATGGCGGTCCAGCTAGACGATAAAGTATCTGCTCAAAAATACAAAAAGAAATTCTTGAAAGCTAAAACTGCATTTGAATCAAAACTATGGAATGGCACATACTTTAATTATGACAGTGGGTCAAGTAGTACAAGTAAATCAATCCAAGCTGATCAATTAGCTGGTCAGTGGTATACAGCTTCATCAGGATTACCAAATCTTTTTGACGATAATAAGATACAAAGTTCTCTTCAAAATATATATGATTTCAATGTTATGAAAGTGAGAGGAGGCCGTATGGGGGCTGTAAATGGTATGCATCCTAATGGGAAAGTGGATGAAACTTGTATGCAGTCGCGTGAAGTCTGGACCGGAGTCACATATGGTGTTGCAGCCACCATGATCCATGCAGGGATGGAAGATGAGGCCTTCAAGACTGCTGAAGGGATATTTATTGCTGGGTGGTCAGAGGATGGGTTCGGGTAAGCCTTTTTGGACTCTATCTGTGCGGTTTTGGTGTTCTTAAAATGTCTGGGTCAGGTAACGGGTCAAAGTAGGTGATCTTTTTTACAGGCTGAACAGGTCGGCTAGGTCGGGCCATTGCAGTTTTTGCCTAGAAAAGACTATCCTAGTCAAAAGCTAGGGTAAAAAGGATCAAACTGGGTCAGGGTGACGGGTCAAAATGGGTCATTTTTAAACCACCCAGAAAGGGTTTTTTTAGTCAATAACTAGTGTTAAATATGACAAAAAGATCAGAAAACTACAATGAAAATTTTATTTTTTGAATAAATTTATTCGCTAAAATACATTTTCGGTGACTTTCGACCCATTTCCTTTTCAAGCTATTATTGTTATTGTTCCCGTGTCATAAAAAAAATAATACAAGGCATAAATTGTGAGATCTGATTATTGGTGTTTATCTCTAATTGGATGTGATGAATCTTGTTGATGATGCAGATATGCATTTCAAACTCCAGAAGGATGGACAATGGATGGGAGTTTCCGATCACTAGTGTACATGAGGCCACTTGCAATTTGGGGGATGCAGAGGGCACTAACGGCACCCCAGGGGGTACTTGGGGCACCAGGTATGAACGTAATGGACAGAATTAACACACCTCCTCTTAGTTCACGAACATCGTTTAATGATAGGCGTGTTAAAAGGATTGCTCATAAAGCCAAGTGCTTTACTAGCTCTTTATTTCGTTGTGCATGCTAAAAGTCATTTAGTCTTCTATAGAGTTTTCTTGGCGAGCCTTATATTATTTCGCTATTTTCATTGAGTCTACTTTTATTGGGCTTTTATCTCTGTCAGTTGTATATTTTTTTCTAAGCTTTCCATAAATAACAATGTCTTAATTTGGAAAGGGTACATTAATATTCTTAGTTACAAACAAATTATGATTTCATATACTTATATAAGAATCTTTGAGTTAGGATTTTTAATGATAGTTTTACATACTTGACCAATAATTTAACATTTTGGTTTAGTAAGTTGTCCATGTTGGATTATGGAAGTTGGATAGGCACACATACGACTAGAAGTGTGTGAGCCTATTGGGGGCACACACGTTAAAACATTTAGAGCATGTTTAAAACTTCACGAAACATTTCTAAGTAAACCATTTGGACATTAAATGACCAAGACAAGAATTCCATGTATATCTTTAAGGTGGCCGGCTATTAGAAGGCAATAGAAGATTCTTGGAATGTGTCTAGGTTCATTTTAATGCTAAAAGTTCAATATAAATCCAATATTTGTCATAGACCCAATGAACCCATCCTAGCCTCTCATTTTTTCATTAAAAATAAAAAAAACTCACTTTCAACCTTTTTTTTAAAAATTAAATATCTCACACACTGTTAATCGTTACGCAAAACAAAACATATCATCGCGACGAGAATTAA
>BQNB010036572.1:16769-47834 GCA_026074375.1 Tanacetum coccineum | reverse complement strand
AAGAAATGTGATTTTTAGAGATGAACAAAGATCAAGAACAACCCAAATGTTGTTTGTTTTATACCCGAATGATCTTAGATGATCAAACTTGCAACTTGTCTTCAAATGTAAATGATCAAAGATGAAAAAAAATGTATGGATTTGTGTATGTTTGTGTTGGTTCGTGTGTTTTAGAGAGAGAGAGTGCAAGAGAAAATGAAATTAGTATGTGTGTGAAGAATGAGAATGAAATGATAAACAAATGAACTTGTATACAAGATTTACACACACACACACTTTAGTGTGTGCCGTGGCTAGGGAGGACAAGAAAGAGGGACCAAAACGATCCGCCAATCAAATGATAGTGTGTACATGCCCTTAACCTTAAAACTTGCAAGCTTGTCTAGAGATATTATCAAAATTTGAATCCTATGTATGCACATGCATACATAGCCGGTTATAAGAGACCAAGGGGGGGGGACCAAATGGCTTCCAACTTTCTAGGGAACACTTGCTCAAATTGAATTAATTTCCAAAGCCTTTTGCTTGCAAATACATATGTATAGATTTAAACGCACATTACGCAAATAACGAAACTAGTAACGACATCACGAAAAATTACGAAATTTTAAATATTGCTTTAAAACATAAAAACGTGGCTATTGCCAAAATACTACAACGATTGGTGTCCCGGTTCGCTCTCGGTGACGATTCTCAGATAATAACGAAACAACTTCCTGGTTAAACGGTAAAGCTGAACGAAACTTTTAAAAATTCAAATTTCTACACGGAAACGACTACTTTATTGAACGGAAATTCTCGGGTTGTCACACACCTGCTAATGTGCATGACTCAGAGGAAACTCTTGAGATAGTTGAGATAACTAGGAAAATAATGTTTGAGAAAATGAAAAGCCCTTTGTGTGTTCAAAATAAAGTGAAGTTTGCACCCCCAGAATACTCGAAAGAGAACTATCTTGCAATCTTTCTACCACAGAGAGATTTGACCCCGGAACAGATATTTTGGTCCAAAGACGAAAATGACAGGAAAAAGGCTGAGACCTCAGTTCCTAAACCACTTTCAACACCGACTGTTTATCCACCCAATACACCTGTTAAGCTTGTCCCCAGAGTTCTTCCAACAAAAAGTCAAGTGAAAATTAATCTGTATACACTCACCTAACTTTTTACGGAATTTGACAAAACATGCAAAAAGAGAATCACACCAACAGGTGTCACAGTAGGGGAAAGAGGTTTTGAACAAACAAAAAGATGTTACCTCACTGAAGTTATTCCATTTTTCAAAACTCTTAAAGAACACTTTGAAGGAGTTCAAAAGGCTCTATTTAAAGAAGTTACATAAATGAAAGAAATTTTTGATCAAATGTTAGCTGAGGTGGACCAGAATACTGTGGACAAGCAATGTGCTGATATTGTAAAGAAAAACCTTCTCATTGAAAATGAGAATCTAATTGCTAATTGTTTGTCGAATCAGATGTTGTATGATGTGGAACATTCACGTTGTCTAGATCTTAAAGATGAGATGTCTAAATTACAAAATATGATAAAACATGTTTCCAAACTTGAAGGAGAATACTTAAATTTACAATTGAAATATCAACACTTTCAAGATAGTTTTGGCAAAAGAAAATCACAAACATCTCAGGCTGCTCCTGAATTTGACTCATTTTTTAAGATTAACAATCTAGAAGCACAGCTTCAAGAAAAGGACAACGTAATTAGAAACTTGAAAGTTCAAGTCTCTAAAATAAATGATAGAAGTATTGAAGCAAATAGTGCTAACGATGTCAAGGCCTTAGAATCTCATAACTTAGAATTAACAAATCATGTCACTGCTCTTCTTGAACAAAATGAGCGTTAGAAATTGAAAAGGTCGAGCAGCATTACAAGGAATTATATGATTCTATTAAGATTACGCGTGCTCACACTAATGAAAAGACATCTTCCATGGTAACTGAAATGGAGAATCTTAAGGCTCAGTTAAAAAGTAAAATGTCTTGTATTGACTTTGTCAAACCAAAAGTTCTTGCTCCAGGTATGTATGCCATAGATGTTGAACCAATCCCTCCTCGCCTTAAGAATAATAGGAGTGCTCATTTAGATTATATAAATCATCTTAAGGAGAATGTAGAAACAATTTGTAAGGTTGTAGAAGAAGCTAGAATAGTAAAACCACTAGATAATGCACTTAATTCTGCTTGTCAACTCACGAAACTTTCTTAGAAATTGTTAGAATATGTGATTGGCACTTGACCGAAAAAATTCAATGAAAGAGATAGCAAGGCTGCCTCTACCCCTTTAACTAGGAAAAAGCAAGTTACTTTTACTGATACATGTGGAACTTCAACTAATAACACACAGAAACATGTGGAGCAACAGAAAGTTCACCTGTCTAATGTCCCTGTGATTCCTTCTAAAGGAGTAAGCAGTTCTACTGAAGCTAGCAGATCAAAGCCTAGGAGCAATACAAAGAAAAATAGGATCATGCCTGCTAAGAGTGAGAATAAGAAGAAAGTAGAAGACCACCCTAGGACAAATAAGTCTGTATGGACAAAAGTGAATCGAGTTGATTCTAGCATTAGCTCTAAGCGTGTTGTAATTAATTCGAATTCTAAATCTGTATGCAAAACGTGTAACAAATGTTTAATGTCTGCAAATCATGAAATGTGTGCTGTTAATATGTTGAATTCTATGAATCCTACCCCCACTGTTAAAATTGGTTTAAACAAGGCCAAATAGGTTTGGAAAGCAAAAGGCAGACTGTTTGATAACAGTTTGAACAAGAACAAGAAGGTTTGGAAAGCAACAGGCAAACTGTTTGCTAATGTTGGTTATCAATGGAGACCCACATGAAAGAAATTCACCTTAGGAAAACTTAATAGTGGTTATCAATGGAGACCCACAGGAAAGAAATTTGCCTTAGGAGAACTGTGCCCTTTAACTAGGCTTCCTGTGAAATGTACTACTATATCTGCTAACCTACAAGACCCCAACAAAAATTGGGGAACCGAAATTCCAAACTCTCCACACTCTACTCTTTTCAAATGCAGGTCGTATATATCGTCCTTTGGTATTTGGACTCAGTCTGTTTAAAACATATGACGGGGAATCGTTCCCGACTCAAGAATTTCGTGTAAAAGTTCATCGGAACAGTCAGATTCGAGAACGATCATTTTGGTGCTATTATGTGTTATGGAGATTACGTGATTGGTGACAGTGTGATCTCCTAGGTATATTATGTGGAAGGTCTTGGACACAATCTTTTCTCTGTAGGGCAATTTTGTGATTCAGATCTTGAAATTGCTTTCAGAAAGCATTCTTGCTTTGTTCATGATATGAATGGCGTAGACTTACTTAAAGGTGGTCGTAGCACCAATCTGTACACGATTTTGATTGATGAAATGATGAAGTCTTCTCCAGTATGCTTGTTGTCAAAAGCCTCCAAGAACAAATCATGGTCGTGGCATCGTCGTTTAAACCATTTAAACTTCGGCACAATCAATGATCTTGCACGAAAAGATCTGGTAAGAGGCTTGCCAAGGCTGAAGTTTGAAAAAGATCACCTCTACTCAGCATGTCAACTAGGAAAAAGCAAGAAGTATTCCCACAAACCCAAATCTGAAAACACCAATATGGAAGTTCTTCATACCCTTCATATGGATCTTTGTGGCCCAATGAGAGTGCAAAGTATTAATGAGAAGAAATATATCTTGGTAATCGTTGATGACTATTCAAGATTTACATGGGTGAAGTTTTTTAGATCAAAGGATGAAACTCTAGAGTTTGTCATTAATTTTATAAAACAAATTCAAGTTGGTCTCAATAAAACTGCCAGGTATATCCGCACAGATAATGGAACAGAATTTGTCAACCAGATTATGAGTAAATTCTATGAAAGTGTTGGTATTACTCACCAAAAGTCTGTTCCAAGAACGCCACAGCAAAACGGCGTTGTCGAAAGACTAAATCGTACACTTGTGGAAGCTGCTCGAACAATGCTAATATTCTCAAAATCGCCTATGTTTTTATGGGCCGAAGCTGTTGCCACTGCTTGTTACACCCAAAACAGATCTCTAATTCATACTCGTCACAACAAAACCCCATATGAGCTTGTGCATGATAAGAAACCTGATCTTACATTCCTCCGAGTTTTTGGTGCTCTGTGTTACCCAACAAATGATAGCGAAGATCTTGGAAAAATGCAAGCAACAACAGATTTTGGGATTTTCGTTGGATATGCTCCGAGCAGGAAGGGATATAGAGTCTACAACAAAAGAACCCGTCGAATAATGGAAACCATTCACGTCCAATTCGATGAGCTGACTGACCAAATGGCTCTTGTACACATCAGTTCAGGACCCGACCCTATCATGATGACCCCTGGACAACTCAATTCAGGGCTCGCTCCATCACCAGTACCTGCAACTACTTACACACCACCAACTGAGAAAGATATGGAGATTTTATTCCAACCAATGTTCGATGAATACTTTGAACTAACTAGAGATACTGAACCAATACCTTTTGCTACTGCAGTTAACGCTTCCACCAGGTACATTTATGTCTACAACATTTGCTCAAGATGCACCGTCGACAAGTATTTCACCGTCATCATCAGATATTCGATCTCCCGTCCTACATCAAGGTGTTGCAGTTGGACCCACTATGGAAGACACTCCAATTACTCAGGCTTCTATACATCCCTCAGTCAACCCTTTTGTTGGTGCACAGTCATCATCAGGGGATGTTAGTCTAGCCAAACCCAACCAAGTTAACCAACCACCAGATCATCTCAGAAAATGGTCCAAGGATCACCCTCTGGATAATATTGTTGGAAATCCTTTCTGTCCGGTATCCACTAGAAAACAGTTAGCTTATGATGCTTTGTGGTGTTGTTACCATTCCGTACTGTTCAAAGTAGAACCCAAAAATTTCAAAATGGCCGTGACTGAAGATTGCTGGTTTGAAGCTATGCAAGACGAAATTCACGAGTTTGATCGACATGAAGTATGGATTTTGGTACCAAAACCAGAGGGTGTAATAATCATTGCTCTCAAATGGATTTACAAAGTAAAGCTTGATGAGTACGGTGATGTTCGGAAAAACAACGCTCGGTTAGTAGCAAAGGGATATCGTCAAGAGGAGGGTATTGATTTTGAAGAATCATTTGCACCTGTTGCACGGATAGAGGCCATCAGAATCTTCATTGGCAATGCGGCCAGCAAAAATATGATCAACTACCAGATGGATGTCAAGACTGCTTTTCTAAATGGCGATCTGCAAGAAGACGTCTTTGTTAGTCAACCGGAAGGCTTTGAGGATCCTGATTATCCAACTCACGTCTATCGTCTGAAGAAGGCTCTTTATGGGTTAAAGCAGGCACCAAGGGCGTGGTATGACACACTATCAAAGTTCCTTATGGCTAACAAATTCGTCAAGGGTGCTGTGGATCCAACGTAATTCACACAAAAATAATTGTAGGGTTGGCTCAACATGGAAAAGCTAAAGAGGCGTTGTCTTTGTACGATGATATGATATCTAATGAAGTTAAGCCAAACGAGGTGGCATTCGTTGGCTTGATTTATGCTTGTAGTCATGTGGGTTTAGTTGATAAGGGTCGTGTTCTTTTTAAATCTATGGTTGAGTGTTACGGGTTAAAACCTAGTCTTCAGCATTATACGTGTTTATTGGATCTTTATAGTCGATCAGGGCATCTAGATGAGGCTCAGAATCTGCTCAACACTATGCCGTTTGAGGTAGATGAGGCTGTTTGGGCGTCCCTGTTAAGTGCTTGTAAGCGATTTGGGAAAACCCAAATGGGAATTAGAGTGGCTGATCGTTTAATGGAGTTAGGTGTTAAGGACCCGTCAAGTTTCATACTTTTATCAAATGCTTATGCTGGTGCATCTATGTGGGAAAATGTAGCGCAAGTTAGAAAATTAATGGCAGATATGGATATCAAGAAGGAACCTGGTTATAGTTGCGTTCATTTAGGGAAGGAAAGTGAGGTCTTTCATGCTGGTGAGACATCTCATTCATTGAAAGACGAGATGTTGGTTTTGCTCAAGGATTTAGACGAGGAAATGAGGAGAAGAGGGTATGTTCCTGATGTTAGTTTTGTGTTGCGTGATATAGGGGAAAAAGACATGGAAAATCAGCTTTTCTGGCATAGTGAGCGACTTGCAGTGGCATATGGGCTGATTAAGAGTGTTCCCGGATCGGTTATTCGTGTTGTGAAGAATCTTCGCGTTTGTGGAGATTGTCATACGGTTTTGAAGTTTATAAGTAGCATTGCCGGTAGGGAAATTGTAGTTCATGATGCAAGTAGGTTTCATCATTTTAAAGATGGCAAGTGTTCGTGCTCTGATTTTTGGTAGTCAGTATTGATTGGTTTTTTAAACTATGTAACAAGTTCATTTCTTATATTTATACATTGGAAAACTTTACAAGTTATTTTTCTATGGTATGACAGTATATCTACCGGCCAGACAATGTCGGCCCAACATTGTTCTAGCCTAGAAGCTTAAATTCATCATTTTCTTATGCATGGTTTTTACTGCAATTACAGATGTGGCCAGCTTAATTCTGTGTAAAGAACTAGGTCATAATGTAACAAGTAGCTTCTTAAATTATGGAGGATAATTATGGAAGAGATTAATTGGCCATTAATCTCTCATTAGTTCCATGAATATGTTTTGAGTAAATCCCTATAAATAGGGATCACAATTGCATGGAAAACATATGGAAAACAAAAAACACATAGAAATGCAGAGTTCTTGATCTGTGCCTAGAACAAGAACAAACACTTGTCTTATCCCAAGGAGGTGGGGGCGAAATTGATTTAAGGACAGAGAGAACTCGCCTTGAAGTAACAAGTAGTAGTACGAAATACGTCATCATAAAACCATCTTTTTAAACCCTGAAACCAACAAGAATTTTAGTCACGAACGATAACATCCTACGGTCAAAAAAATTGAATAAATCAGAGAACCAAAATGAGAAGAACCTGTATAAGTTTTTCATCTTTACAAATTCTGATTGAAAAAGATGACATGTTTCAGCTACTGACCATCCTTTGACTGAAATGCATCCGCAATTCCCAGACTGAGGTTGACCAAACGAATAATCATACATTGTGGAAGTCCCTTCATCTCGTTCCCATCTTCTAACAAGTAGCGAAAGACTTGTATTAAGATTAATACTAGGATCACCATCATCTTCTTCGGGTCATGAAGGTTTCCATTGTTCCACAAGTGGGCCTAACACGTAGACTGCATGAGCCATGTCGGGTCTCTGATATGGGTTCCGTGCAGTGCAATGGCCTGCCAGCTCAGCCACTTTATAAATGCTTTCTAGTCTCTCTTCGTCATCAGTGTCAGAGAGTTTGGTCTGTAGCTTT
The DNA here is from genome assembly GCA_026074375.1 of Tanacetum coccineum. Lineage (NCBI taxonomy): Eukaryota > Viridiplantae > Streptophyta > Magnoliopsida > Asterales > Asteraceae > Tanacetum > Tanacetum coccineum. Next base: position 40,436 of record BQNB010036572.1, on the reverse strand, counting down.
TACTAAGATTTCTCTAGAGATTAGTACTTTGCGGAACCATGCCACCAAATGACTTCTATCCTCGGGCATTGTCTTGTCAAGGGCTTTTATGCCTGTGATCAATTCCATTAAAACCACTCCGAATGCGTACACGTCGACTTTTGTAGTCACTCTTCCGGTAGCTGTTTTGCATCAATGAACACTCGAGGTCAGCTTATTAAAGAAACAAAATACGAATGCATAGAACATATTAAGATTAATCATAAAGTACTCACCAGCATATTCGGGCGCAAGATAACCAAAATTTCTTGCCAATCGCGTCTCAACAGAGAATTTCCCATCCCTATCAGGTGCATTTTTCACCAAACCAAAATCCGCCACTTTAGCTCGCATATCATCACCAAGAAGAATATTATAAGGCTTTAAATCTCTATGAATGAAGCTTTGTTGTGCCAAACTATGCAGATACTCGACCCCTCTCCCAACATCCAACGCAATTGAAACCCTTTGCTTCTAGCTAAGAGGATAAGTTTTTAGCTCCCGACATTCAAATAAATGTTGGCTTAAAGTTCCTTGTGGCATGTACTCATAAACCAAGAGCCTCTCGTTACCATTAACACAATATCCAAGAAGAGCCACAAGATGTCTGTGCCTCACTTTTGTTAGTACCGCAATCTCGGCTTGAAATCCTTTCAACCCTTTTGTCCCCATTATGTTGGGATTTAACATTCTAGGTAACCAGTTTAGCTACGAGTACGCAGCGGATTGGATCTAGTTATGGCACATAGATTAACATATATAAATTAAACAAGTAATTTACTAACCTTTTGTTTAATGATAAAAATCAATAAACTTACGCCAGATCTTGAAAACATAGTGGTTAAATTACCACCTCTACGGTTGCTTACACAACACGTCAAACAAGTACGCAACAATGCTAGTCATAACTTCACGAGCTCTAAACACCAAGTGTATGCTTAATTACTTGAACCAAAAACCAAACAACCGTGTTTGATTTAATATAACAACACAATCGAATTAATACCCTTTATTTGGTTTATACAAATAAAACCAAATAACCCTTTTGGCCTTTTGGGTATATAAATGCAGCCAATGGGTAAACAAAGTGAGAAACAAAAAATCAACTTTTCTTTATGAATATGTATATTCAGCCGACTATGTTGACCAAGGAAACGATTTGCTTTTTTTTTTGAATTGTGTTGTACGTAATATTTTTTTGTGTGGGACGAATCAATCAGTAGATGCAATTAAAGTTCTCATGCATGTATATAACTATAGCATGCATACGAATGGAAAACTTTTGCTAGCATACTTTACGATATTATTTTCTTGTTGTCGTACATAGGAGAACAGATACATAATAAAGAGTTTTGGATATTGTGTCGAATGACTATTTTCACTACTACAAAAAGAGCCTCCAAGACCCGTTCTAAACCAAATCGAGACCGGTTTTCCGTACGGTTTGTACAAGGGGGGCTTTCCATGTGAAATCAAATACAGACCGGTTTAAACACCGGTCTCGATAAAACATATGCAGACGTGTATGAAATCAAATACATACCAGTTTTAACACAGGTCTCGATAAAATATATGCAAACCTGTTTTTAGCATAAAAATCCGGTCTCTATAATATTTTTAGAAATTAAAAAAAATGGCTATTTGAGATAGCTTATTAGCAGTTACAATAAGCTATCCCAAACAGCCCCGTAATCATGTTCAATACGCAATGCAATAACTCGAGAAACTGCAACTTTAGCATTTTCATACAAATCATCATGCATATCAAAATGAAGCAACGAAACATGTGCGTATCACTTTCATGATATCGCACACAAGAATAATACTACGTAATCAGCTAAACGCAATCCAAACTCCTAATATAACATCTATTTGAAATCCAAAATTATATTGAGTGTGCTATAAGCAGTTTGAACAAACAATTCGAATTGGGAAACACCCCTGTACAATGTGCTCCATATTATGTAAGGTAACTGATATACTTCAACCTCCGTCTTCCATTCTAATAGAAGCCATATCCTGTTAAGGTAACTGATATACTTCAACCTCCATCTTCCATTCCAATAGGAGCCATATCCTGTGAAGGTAACTGATATACAATGTGTTTGTAAGTCATCATCAATATTAAGAGCTACTCAAACAAATTCATAAGAATACCAAGCTAAACAAGTCACACCAACAACTCAACAAGCAACACCAAAAAATGCCTAATATTAAACCTTCTTTGAGCATTAGAGAAACGGAATAGACTAAAGATGAAAGCTTTAATGTGTTAAGCTTACATTCAATCTTCCTGAGGCATACTTTTTTAGAATTATAATTTAAGCATCGGAGATGATTTGCTATGCCCAAAAACGAAACTATATATACATAGTGGAGTAGGAACACAATTGAAAGAGAAGGTGACAGTGGGCGTAATGTGGGCCATTTGGTTCACTAAAAAGTTTATATGTTATCAAGTTCTCAGGAATCAGTTTCGCGGTTTCTGTTAATTCAACCATTGAAGTTAAACATACTGTCAAATTTCTGTACATGCCTCTAGAAGGTAGAACAGCATTCATAATGTATCAAGGAGTTTTGATTGTAATACATACCTTGTACAGCTTCAGGGGGCATATTGCATCTTGGTCACTTGCAACAACCAAGATTGGGACATTGATTTTGTGAATATGTTCCTGGTAGAAAAATGTCCCACTTCGGTCAGATAGGCCACGCTCTTTAAAGGCTGATGCCAGCTGGAGCAACAGTTTAGCAGGTATCGTACCTGCATCCAGAATGTTTCAACTCGTCAAACATATATTGAAGATCCATATTGGAAGTTATTGGTAACTAAACGTAGAGAGTAAATTCCGTACTTACAGAAGTTTTTCAAGACGAGTTTTTTCAATAGGTCTGGATCCATTATGTCTTGTGTTGAAATCATATGATTTAACCATGCCAAAGAATATGGAGGACGAGATGTAAGAGAATAAACAGCTGTTAGCATTGCTCCTAAAGGAACAATAGGAACATTCAGGGCCTGTGCAGGATCAACCTGTACACAACAGAGTAATTAAAGTAATCAAGTTATAAGATATAACCGCCGCCAACCCTGGGTCCCTTCCTTCAGAACCTTAATAATTAGACAATTACAAAATTTAGGAATCTTCTTTACCAGAAAACCAAATACATTTGATAAGACTAAAACAAGATCATTCGGGCTGAAGGGCGGAACATGATTAAAATATAATGTTGAAATCAAGAGAGGCTAGAGGCATCATGAAACTGAAACACTTTGCATTAATCCTAACTTCTTGATATAGAATGAGGTGAGAAGACAAAAACATGGTCAAGAAGAAAAACAACATGCCCAATAAGCGCAACATAAAAGACCCACACAAAATACGAAACATGCTTCCAGCTCCACGAAAGTAGATATTCTCTATCCCACAAGGAACCTTGCACTGGGCAGATCCATATTGTCACCGTAAGAGTAGGATAGATAAGTTATATAAAAAGATTAATCAAAAGGAAGAAATTTGCATTGTTAAAAAATAGAATACTATACAGAATGACAAGCTAGACAGAAAATACTTGGCTGCAACAATATAGTGGACAACAGTAGTAACAAGATTTTCTTAATTTTGTTAAGTTTGAATTAAGGAAAAGCCCTTTTCAACATATATTCACCATCACATAATTACCAATTTATGATAACAAAGTGAAATGAAACAAGGTCAGCCCAGCTGAAGATGAAATAAAGATACACAGCATACAAAAAACTTTGCGTTCTAGTACTCACAATTTTCACCTGGACAAGGGTTGGTTTTGAGTGTTCTAACTAAATCGATCATGGTCCAAATAAATGAATCGTGGAACAGATACAGAGCCTGAATCCGTAAGCAGCCGAAGGTTCCTCCTAATCAGATCAAGAGAGAGCCTGAATATCTATATGACGTTAATGTAGTATATAGTAACATTTTTGTATAATTCCAACCAGACACATAATTGACAGTTATAACACATATATGACTAGGAGGGAATGTGTTTTCCGCTTAAAAGGTCAAGCAAAAGTGCACCGAAACTGTATAGCACGCATTCTGGTGTTACCCTCCCTACAAGTTCAATCAAAACAAATAAATAAATAAAATCCGGTTTAATTCATCTTTTTCTTGTGCTTGTTGCATACCAGTCCTTAGATACTCGGGAGGGGTAAATGCTAAATACTGTAAATCCTTCCATCTCGGCTGTTCTTCATTAACCCAAAACACGAGAGTGGCTTAGCATCCTGCAAATTATTACTTAAAAATTGTTTTCTGTGAAGATGATTTAAAGGTAACTGCACACAGGAAAACAACATACATCATCAAAGGACAATTTATAGGCGGTTGGCTTGTACCGAGCTGATTTTCAGTTTAGCGTTTGAAGATATAACGCTACTACTTAATGCATTGCCCGTTTCATAGGCAGGCTGTTTCATATTGTTAAATTAACACAATTTAACCATCCCAGTACTAACCAACAACTTACCTAAGTATTCTCTCATTCCACTTATCCCTAACATCAAAACATCACTCAAGCAAGCAGTGAACAATTGACCACCACGATCTATCAATACCAAACCAGTTTCACTACAACAACCATCCCAACCCACTCCAAAACTCCCTCTCCCATCCTCCCCATCCATCCCACCACAACCAAAATACCCACACCCCAACACATCCTTAAAATCAACACTATCCAAATACCATACCTCCCCACACCTCCCCACTCCACATACACCACCAAACCCTACTCCCGATTCATCAAAAAAATCCCATCCCACCCACCCTAACCACCACACCCCACCACACACCTCACCATAAAACACCACATACCCCCTCATCCCAAACACCAACCCCCCATTCCAACCAATCAACCCCCCACTATACTAATATCATTATCTAATCCCCAAACCTAACCAATCAAACAACACCCTTAACCATCTAACCCAACCTTATCAAATTAATACCATACCTTATCCACATATAATCTATATATACCTCTACCACAACATAATATCCACTACCACTCCCCCCCAAACCACAACAACACAAAAATTACACATTCCATCCCCATCCTCCTATTTCCCTCCACCATCCAAATATAAACACAAAACCAACATAAATTTTTTAAATAAACAAAACCAACAATAACCTATATCTCTTTAACATATTTCATCACCACTTCACATCATCCCCCACTACCAACAATTCTAACTAACGTGACACACGTCCCCATAAACTGTCCCACACCGCTATATAGACAATCTACAAACCAAAAGTAACAATCTCATACAGCTGTCACTCTCTAAAAGTGACATCCACACTGTAATCCCAGACATATCCAAAATATATCAACATCATCTGTGAACTAGTCACAGACCATTTAGCTCTCTGCTGCATAACACCGCACACGTTATCAGTCCCACTCACAACACTCTCCATCTCTACAACACTACCAACCCATTCATTCTACTCTACCTCCACTCCCCCCCCCCCCCCCCCCTCGCCTACGTCACGTGTGCCCCCACCCATACTCTCAACCCACACACCCAATCATATCAGTTATATACCACTCACTGTAATTATCCTAACACATGTAACTCCTCGCATAATTACCCACTAATCATCCCCCCCGCCGTTTCCACACAGTACAATTGTCCCCCCTAACTCCCATGACCACACTTACTCATGTCTCTCATTGCACATGTCGCCCACCTCCTTGCGCTCAAACTCTTCTACAATCATCCTCCAATATCCCCTGTGACCTTCGCCTGTATCATATTACACACACACCACCCCCCCACTGCCTCTCCCCACACTCATTACAACCCCCACCCACCGCCACATCTCCTGCACATACCTCACTGCTCTCACACTCGCTCCTAAATCAATATGTCACATACTCCCATCCCCTAGTTACCACACTATAATCACAGTCCCCTCCCTCCATCTAATCGTCCTCCACGCCACGCAGCACCATACCACCAATCCCATTCATACCCATAAATCTAACTCTAGCCATCCTCTATAGCTACACCGTGTCCCAGATATGAGATTAGTAGAAGAACTTCAGTGACACCAGAATCCGTACTTTTTCCCAGCCACACTCGTTAAGTAAAACTGTCACAATGTATAATCCATCGAATTCACTCCTACTCTCTTATTCAACCCATACTGCAACCTACCACCCTACCCATCTACGAATACTCTATAAGTGCATAGTGTGAACTAACCTCCCTACAGAATATACACTTCTCATCGAACCAGTACATACCTCTACTATCCTTACCCTAACTTAGAGTATCTCCCATAGCGTACTGCTCACGTTGAAACCACTGAGCTAATTCTCAGCTGACTTGACTGCTCTATTACTCGCCCTACCCTATGTCAAGTAGCGATCCTACTAGAACACACTTAAGCACTTGAGAACAATAGCCCCTCAAACATCATAGAACACAGACATACAGACCCACTTCACCCACGGACCCCCACCCCCCCCCCCCCGGCACACTTCCAAATACTCACCTATAGTCATAATGGACAACTTCTATACCATACCTTATAATATTTGATCTATACTCTGATCCTCCTAAGAGCGCAACGTCGTTTACCGTGCTAAGAAGAGCAGACCCTTGCGACCTCGCTTCGCATGTTCCTTGTCCTGACAAACTCTTCCCACTACGTACATCGCACGACCGTCCCCGCCTGAAGTCGCACCCCCAACAGACCGCGATGACCCCTGAATCTCGTGATACACTCATAGAAATATCAGTCTACTCACATACTCATGAATACATACTCAGAGTGTGACCACTACAGTACACCTAAACGAGGCTCTAGATCGTGAGGACGCAAACATCACAACACCCCGATCAGATAAAACAGAGTGACTATTTAGTGAACATCATGAGATGTCATATTCCACTGTCTGACCTGAGAAGAGAGACCAAAGAAGTGATATCACCACGATAGAGGTATCTCAATCGTGCAGTCCGAGTGTTACGCGTGGCTACTGTGTGAAGTCTTACTAATCTCGATTGGATGCCTCAAGATAAGATATGGTCATTCTCTCGCTCGCTGTAAGCGAAGCAGGCATCGATACAGTTACCGAGCTGACGTAGTGACTAAGCTCGTAAATAACCTACTTATCACTCACCGGCAGTTATCTCCGAACAAACGTCTAGGTGTGTTATGCAGAGTTTGTATTGATACGACATTGCGGCGATCCTGCGCTCCTTTAGTCGTAGAAAGTGAGTCAAATGTGCACTTAAATCTACACGGGGTTATGTTGTCTAGAGCGGTATAGACCGCATGAATGTTCGCCCTTCAGTGCAGCACTTGTAGTGAAAGGTCGAGCACGTAAATAAACACCTCCGAGGGTAATCGGCTTTCCCCACCTCCACTTGAGGCTCCACGGCTCTGATACCAGTTGTGAGTCCCTTTGAATATGGATCTTACTACCTTGTTAAGGGTTGTAGCTAATGTGAATAGCTCCACACAAACTACAGGAGAAACAATGATTAAGAACACTATAAGTTATGCAGAATCTAACTTATAATGCAAAGAAGAAAAATGAATATTGATAACTAAACTTTTATATTGATTGCTAATTATTGAGATTGACAATGAACTGATATTGATAGACATCTCTCACTATGCCGTAAGGGTTCCTTTTATACACTAAGGAAAACCCTAATCCTGGCTTACAAAACACGTAAAGATAATGCATATCTTTTCCTATAATATTTCATGCATATCTCTTAAACGGTACTAACTATTTTATTCTAACAGTACTAACTATCTGAGCAGTACTTAACATTTTGTACTGTCAGTACTAACTATTACTAGCGGTACTAAGTATATAACTAACGGTACTAAGTTAGAAATGCATAATTCCTAAGGGGGAACTTCCATCGAGATTTCATAGCATGCATATTATATATACTTTGTTGTATATATTTTACTCGTCCAAGGACGAATTTAGTTTTGGGGGTTTAGCTCCTGAAGTCTGAGGAATAGTCACCTCGGCAAACCCATCCACCATCTAAGTTGTTGTGGTTTTGGCGAATCGCTTGACGAATAATGTAATCAGGTTGGGAGGATCGTCGAAAGGATAGGATTGAGGAAAGAAAAGGCAAGGGAACCAACCGAGACACAGAGGTGGTAACACGTCAGATAAGAGGCAAAGAGTACTGATGATCTTTGGGGTAGCAGCCTAGGAGCCGAAGCAGTACACTGGCCCACACCTAAAGTGTAACATATGCAATTTCCACCACATAGGAAATGGTCCTGTGTGCAACGGGTGTAACTAGACGGGCCAGTATGTCAAGTATTGTCTAAGCAAGATCGGGAATAACCAGCAAGGATGGACATGCTTTGAATGCAGGATCTGGGACCACCTCAAGAAAGCCTGCATAAAGCTGAATAGGGCCCCCAACAACAACAAAAATGGAAATCAAATGGGACATGCGCAGGGCTGGGCTTATGTGATCGGAGCAGAGGAAGCCGAGAAGGAGCTGAATGTGGTTACCATACCTTCCTTCTAAACGATCATTATGCATATGTGCTATTTGACACTAGAGCCGATAGGAGTTTTGTCTCACTAGAATTTAAGCTGTTAATTGATTTAAAATCTGAGAAATTAGAAAAGGTTTACTCTATTGAATATGATAACGGTCATAAGTTTGAGGCTAAGGAGATAATGTTAGGATGTAATATGAACCTAGTTGATAAGTCTTTTAAGATTGACTTGACTCTCATCGAGCTCAAGAGCTTCAATGTAGTAGTAGGAATGGATTGGTTGTCTAAGGTTCGAACAGAGATCGGTTGTTTTGAAAAAGTTATTAAAATACCCCTCAAAAGTGGAGAGACTTTGGTAGTTCAAGGAGATAGTCCCGGAAGGGAATTAAAGATCGTGTCGGCTATTAAGATGGGTAAGTATTTGGAAAAGGAGTGTTTCGCATTTTTGGTGCACATGGTAGAAAAGGATCCGAAGGTGAAAAGTATCCAAGACATTCCGGTGGTGAGAGATCATCAAGAAGTCTTTCCAGAAGATTTTTCTGGACCTCCTTCGTCAAGGCAAGTCGAGTTTCATATTGACTTAGTTCTTGGAGAAGCGCCTGTAGCAAAAGCACCGTACCGTTTAACATTGTCAGAAACGCAAGAATTTTCGGGACAACTACAAGAAATCATGAGCAAAGGATTAATTCGACCAAGTTCATCACATTAGGGAGCCCTATTTCTCTTCGTCAAGAAGAAAGACAGATCAATGAGGGTATGAATTGATTATAGAGAACTGAACAAACTAAAACTAACAACTAAGAATCGATACCCACTCCCCCAGATATACAATTTGTTTGATCAACTGGAAGGCGCGAAATATTTCTCAAAGACCGATCTTCGATCGAGATACCATCGCCTGAGAGACCGAGAGGAAGACTTTCCTAAGGGAGCCATTAGGACACGATACGGGCACTACGAGTTTTTAGTTATGCCATTCGGACTAACTAATGCACCAGTTGTATACAAGTTTGTGATAGTGTTCATTGATGACATACTGATCTACTCACATTCGTTTTCTTGGAAAAAATTTATGCACACAATTCTATTAGTTATTTCCTGCATAAATACTACGTAAAACACAAAAATTATTAGCACAAACATATGACTCTACCAAACATGACACGAGACACTCCTAAGATGTGGGAAAATAAAAGATTAGGTTGCCTCCCAAAAAGCGCTTTTCTTTATTTAGTGAGTCTTGTAGCTAGACTTAGAGTCACACTCCTTACATGATTCCATCGACGCCCACATGTCTACAGATGAGCCATTCTTTCATACTTTCATCGACTTGGTATTCAGGGCCTAACCAATTCTTGTACATGAACTTATTTTTCTCATAAGAATACTTAATTCTACCCATTAAATCCCGTTGGTTAAGTTCTAATATAGGCGGGACCTTGCTCCAATGAAAGCTCTTAAGCCTTGGTATTGTGCGAGGCATCAGATAAATGTATGTATCAAAGATCCTAGTGAATGAAATTAACCCTTTAACACAATCATACTCACATTGACTCACAGCTCTAAAGGGTCTTCCCATCACAATATCTGCCATGTTGCTTACAATAAATTCCCATATGTCTTCTAATACAACAAAGTCTGTAACATAGGTAAAACTTCCAACGAAAACATAAACATCCCTAACAATGGCTACCAAGTTCATTCCCATGTTTTCAAGTCCTTCTACCATTATAGTGTTAAAAGCCTCGCGTAATAATGTTCATTGGCAAAAGGGGTCAAAGTAAGCAACAAACTTCCTAAAATCTATCATGCACGGGAATGCTAAGTCGTTTCCATCAAAACTGTTAATTATTCTATTACGGTGAAAATTTCCTGCGTTCCCATACTCATTCAACTCATTGATCACTTCCTCGTCATCTGACTCATCATCATAATTAAGAAAGGGTGAGACGAGGGGTGTTTCATAAGACTCGGTATCCGATTCTGAGTCATCCGTCACTAACTGCAGTTTGTGATATATTCATTGTTGGTACTGTTCCATTGCTAAATACTTCTAGAGTATCAAAGTGTAGATTCCACATACACTTTGATATAACAACAAAGTCTCAATCTTTGTTATTTTGGATTCATCCAAGGCAACAACCACTTTACAACGTAAAGAACCGATCAAGGCGTGGGATCAACAATTCACATCCTCCATGATAAAGAATGGAACAGTCAGATGGAAATTACAAACCAAACACACAAAGAAGAAGATAGACTACGAGAAATCTAATTGACAAAAATTAAAATCTCACTTGATAGGAATCAAGCGAGTAGACCTAAGATAGATAGAGTCCGAACCTATACTATTCCCCATGCAGCAGCGCCAAAGACTTGATGCGGTCATTGTAAACGCAATGGGTTTTACAACTCCGTAGGCAGAGCACCTAACCGTTGTAGTGTAGTAAGGTAAGACTCAGGGGGGAGGGGTTGTTATCGTTCTCTAGGGGAACAACGTCTGAAGGGTCAAACTAAACTTAACTAAGATCTACGAGGTTGAGAGAATATTATTTTTGTGTTTTTATATTTTTACAAAAGCAATTAAAATTCAGGTTTTAGAGATGGGTTTTGGTTTTAAACTAATTAAACTAATATTAAATCTAAACTACTTTGGTGGAAACTTATATGGTAAATGAACGTATTTAATTAATCATGCACTACTCCTTAGTTTGGTTCTCCTAATCCTATTGCTTTGTCACACTTGTGATGATCTGTGTAAGTATTTCCTAGGTCATGAACAGATTACACGAATCCACCGTTTATGTAATATTCCGTTAAGGCAACGCACAGGTAAGGTAGTATGAAGACTATTACAAGGCCCCTAAGAGTACATTACATGTATTGAAAAACTTAAGAAGGATCAAACATATTAGGGGTAAGGTTGTATGAAGACTATTATCGATGGTGTCCTTTCTACACACTCGCGTTTCCCTAGACGTCTATGCTAATGTAATTTTTTATAGCTAGTTTTCTAAAGCTTAACGCGCACATCCATCACAAGAAACAGTATTAAAAGGATATACAAACTAAGTTTCATGCAATCATAAGTAAATACTAATGGATCTAGGGTAGCATGTTAAAGAGAAGCGAAGAACAAGAATCAATCAAACATCATATAGACATATTGAAAGATTAAAGTATAAATGACTTCACTTGTGTAAAACATGTGTTTAAGGCTGATACAAGAGGATTTTTAGGCCCTAAGAATGGCCTAAAAGCTGCTACACTCAAACTATAATGTTTAGGGTTCGTCTCCCAAAAGTTACACACCAAAACCCTATAAACCTAGGTATATATATAGGAATTGAATCGCGATGGCGTCGCCAAAATCCTGATGCTTTCGCTTTGCTGAATCTTCTTAGGGTTTCTTTGAGACAGTTACGTTTTGAAGCCATCACATAATTCTTGACGCCGTCGCTTGTAAGTTCTGACGGCGTCACTAGGAATTGCGACGCCGTCTCCAGGCACTGTACGTACATCCTTGAAACCACTTCCTGTAAAGTTGCAATCTTGTCCCATTTCTTCCCAAATTGAGTCCAAATCACATGTATTTCTCCAAGACCTTCCTAAATTCTAAAAACAAGAAAGGAGCGATTAAGCACATATTTTGGGCATATTTTCATAATTTAGAGGTTAAATGACCTCGAAAAAGTGCATAAAATGACACCTCATCAGCACCTACTCTATCTTTACCCAAAGGAACATAAACTTTATGGTATACTACGATGCATCACATAAAGGTTTAGGCTGTGTAGTGATGCAGAAAGATAAGGTCATCGCTTACGCTTTAAGACAACTCAAGAAGCACGAGAAGAATTATACGACACACGACTTGGAGCTAAGAGTTTTAGTCTTTTCACTAAAAATTTAGAGACACTACCTGTACGGTATAAAGTGCACGGTATTTACCGGCCATCAGAATCTTCAACACATCCTTGATCAGAAAATGCTCAACATGAGACAGAGGAGAGGAGTTGAACTGCTGAGTGACTATGATTGCAAGCTCAAGTACCATCCTGGTAAGGCAAATGTAGTAGCAGACGCTCTAAGCAAGAAGGAAATATTAAGACTCTCACGGGTACGAGCATTGGGAATGCTAGTTTAGACGAGTTTGAAATCTCGTATACTGAATGCTTAAAGTGAGCACTGAAGGATGAAAATCTAGAGGCTGAGAAACTCTATGATGCAGACAAGAAGTTCGAAATCTGGTCTGATGAAGTTTGACACATGAAGGGAAGAGCTTGGATTCCGAGAATTAACAACCCGCGGAAAGTGATTTTGGATAAAGCCCATTGGGCGAGATATTCGATCCACCTAAGGGCTGACCAGATGTACCACGATGTTAAGGAATACTATTGGTGGTGAGGAATGAAGAAGGATATTGCTTTATATGTTGGGAAATGCTTGACTTGCTCTAAAGTCAAAGCAAAGAATCAAAAGCCATCCAGGTTGTTACAGCAACCAAAAATCCCTATATGGAAATGGGAACGGATAATAATGGATTTCATAACAAAGTTTCCTCAAACGGCAAAGGGACTTGACTCGATATGGGTCATAGTGGATAGACTGACAAAATCCGCTCACTTTCTCCCGATACGAGAAGATTACAAGACGAAGAAGCTTGCCCAGATCTACATCAACTAAATCGTAGCACGTTACGTAATACCTATATCAATCATTTCTGATAGAAACAACCATTTCACTTTGCGCTTTTGGAGACTACTTTAGAGAGCTCTAGGTACTCAATTGGATATGAGTACTACCTATCACCCTCAAATATATGGACAAAGTGAATGAACCATTTAGATGTTTAATGATATGATGTGTGCCTTCTTAATTGACTTTAGAGGAAGTTGGGCTACCTACCTACCCTTAGCGGAGTTTTCTTACAACAATAGTTATCACTCCAGTATAAAATGTGCACCGTTTGAGGCATTATATGGGCGTAAGTGTCGATCGCCACTTTGTTGGCTAGAAGCGGGAGACAAACAACCAGTGACGCTTGATATTATTCAAGAAACCGTCGACAAGGTTAATGTAATCAAGGAAAGGCCCAATAGAGCCAGGAGTTGTCAGAAAAGCTACGCTGATAATCGTAGGAAACCCCTGAAGTTCCAAACCGGAGACAAAGTACTATTAAAGGTGTTGCCTTAGAAAGGCGCAATTCGCTTTGGAAAGCGAGGGAAGTTGAATCCAAGATACGTAGGACCCTTCAAGATTTTGAAAAGGGTTGGTCCGATAGCTTGCTAACTTGAGTTGCCACATGAGCTCAGTGGAATTCATGACGTATTCCACGTTTCCAATCTAAAGTAGTGTCTAACTGACGAAACAATTGTTTCCCCACTCGAAGAGCTGATGGTCAACAACAAACTCCAGTTTGTGGAAGAGACGCTAGAAATCATGAATCGTGAGGTCAAAATACTGAAGCATAGCTCAATTCACATCATTAAGGTTTAGTGGAATTTGAGATGAGGCCCTGAATTCACATGGGAGCATGAGGACCATATCAAATAGAAATACTCGCACCTGTTCTCGAGTGCTCCATCACTCGAGGGAACGAGCTGAATTTTGAGACGAAATTCTTTTCAACGTGGGAATAATGTGACAACCGTCAAACTCATGTTATTTAGGTTAGTGACTTGTGACATCTTTTCTTGAGAAACTATGCTTATTAGGCTAGTTTTTGCATGAATGAATTACTTTCGTGTTTGTGTTCACTTTCCTAATACGCCTCGTCTTTTAAACGTACCTTCTAACTTGGATTTTATTTAAACGTCATCTAAACATAATGATATGCTCAAGTCATTACTAAGTTGTTAGTGTCACTCATACTTGAAAACTAGTTCATTTCATATATCTACATCTTTTACATTAACCCGACAATGCACCTTCGCGTTTAGTCTTTTACGGTATTAAACTTAGACATCTTTGTGTATACTTTGTGTAAATAACTTTTAACAAAGAAAAATATGAAACCATATCCCCCGTGGTCGGCCTACAAACCCATAAACACACTCTTCACAGTTTTCAAAACTCACTCATTACACTCTTTTTCCCATAAACCACTCGTACATAATTTCCCCTCCGAACACTCTTCTCATTCATTCACTCTATCAACTCTACATACACAAACTAGGTATTCTATCCTCCCCTATATCTTTTGGATGCTAGTACCATGACACCACCACCATCAAATCACCACAAAATCTTCCATAAACACCATAAAACAACCTCCATAATAACTATATCCAACTTAAACCACTTGCACCCATCAACCACCATCATTAAACCATACTTAAAACCTTCACTAAAATCAGTAGCAAACTTGTTTATATTGTCAAATCCAATCCACAAAGGTATTTTCTTGGTGCAAGAGAACTTGTGTCAAATCTTGCACCTAAAACTCTCATTTTGGTCATTTTAGTACTTTTCAAGAACATGCAAATTAAAAAGGGTTTTAGTAAAGTAAACTTATGTTATTTGACTTTTAGAGAGTTCGGTAAGCTTGTGCCAAAAAACATGTTGTTGGTACGCCACCTCAACGTCACCTCAGCACCCTCTCAATAACACATCAATAACTAAACCCCCTCCCCTACCTAGCAAAATACCAACAACATGTTGTTGGTACTGGGTTTTTTCATTTTTTTTAACAAAATATAAACTAAAATTGAACTAAGATATATTCAAAATAGGAAACAAATTACAAATACAATACGAAATGAAATAAAAATTCGATAAATATTATAACCTATGATACGAAACGAAATAAAAATACGACAAGTATTAAAACCTACAATACAACAAATAATAAAAACTAGGATGAGCCAATATATTTTGCTCGGATCTCATCTTTGAGTCGTTTGATGTTAGTCGTATCTTCGGTCTCATCCCCTCGATACTAAAATTAGGAAACTTCAATTCCTTGATTTTTTTTTATGTATCGATAAAATCTATTTTTTGCACGTTCGATCTTTAACTCTTCTTGGAACATTTCCTTGAAAGCTTCTCCTCTCGTCGAAGATGACTCAGCCGATCGAGTTGATTTAGATTTTTGACTCTTGTTAGGCCTTGGCTTGCCGGTGTAGAATATCTTAACACATATAATGGATGTATTCGTTTAGGGTTTTTAGAGAGAGAAATATGTGGTTGGATGAACACTTAGAGAGAGAAAGTAAAAGGATAATATTAGATTACAAATGAGAAAAATGAACAACCAACACCCTCTCCATGTGTGGAGAAGGTATATATACTCCTAGCTATGGTCGGCCATGGGCTTAGTCATAGGCTTTCCATGAGCCTTTGGCTCAGTTAGCTTACTAACATAACATTTGATTAACTATGAGCTACGACTAACTATATTAGAAGTGACCGATACTTTTCCTATTCTTAACAATCTCCCCCTAAGGGAGGTCACTCCAATTTACAAAAACTTAAACCTAAGCATACTATGCTTTGACTTTAGTCTTGAGCTCGTAGTCTTTAACTTCAACCATTAACTTGTGAGTTGATGTAGTGATCTTTGACTTTAGGCTTTGACTTATATGTTTGTCTTGACATGAATGTGATTTAGAACTTCTTGAGATCATCAACCAAACATAATATCTTTACATCGTCTAGTAATCTTGCTATCTTGTGAACTTGTGACAATAGACCGACATGCTCATACATTTCTTAATGTGATAACTTAAAAGCTTTAGTGGTACATCTTTCTTAAAGTTCTTTAACTTTAACACTTCGTCGCTTCAAGAAGGATGTACAATATCAGAGTAGCGGAAGTCTTGAAACATGTACTTGAGCTTTCATGATGTCTTTATAAATGTTGGTCGAGTATGAGCATGTGGCTATGAATCTGTGAGTCAACTAGAACCAGGTACTTCCATGTCCATTTTTATGTGAATCTTCAATAAAACAGTTAGCAATAAATCTAGGGGACGAATATGGCTTTGTCATTCGCCCGTGTTTGGTTGGAGTAACCTTCAAATCCATGAGGATCGACCTGTGATCAGGTAGATTCAATTTAAGAAGAATCTCATTGATAGGATTTCCAGCTGTAGTATTGAATCTTTCTAACACATAAGTATTAGTCTCATCGTACTCAGGTTGTTCTCATTACCGGAGTGTCTCAAAGCAGACAACACGATATGAGTGAACCAGTGAGTTACTATCTCATCGATTAAAATATAAATTGATTTGAAAATCAATCGACACGTCACTTGCTAAAGTGGTTTTGTGACACATCGAGAGTTTTAGCATTTCAAAATTCATCAATCGTCAATTCATAACCTGGAACAAGTTTGATTCATATAGAATCGCACAATTGTTGCTTTCCATTTGTCATAAATTTGATTCATAAGAATCGCACAAGTCACCTACCAAGAACTTATCTGATATTGGTTCTAGCAGGATTTCCATCGTCATTGTGAGTACTTAAGTATCACTCTGATGTTCTGGCAAGATCACAAGGATAATGCGTAGGACTCTAATGATATTAACTAGTTTTCACAATGTGTAAGAAGCTAGTTTATAATGGATAAGTGTCCTAATAAGATTTATAGATGATCTCTTGGCTCTAGACTCGATAGTGCACATTTGATTTTAGTGAGCGAAGGCTGGAGCTGAGTGCCACCTTTTCAATATCAACTTACCCAGAGTGAGAAAGTCGATAGAAATGTATGAATCTCTGTGAGTTTTGAAACAAAGTATTTCCGACTTTGAGTGGCTAGGGAGGGTTGTGCATAGCGTCACTGAGTCCATGACTATTTTCAATACCAGACAACAGCTTAGTGTTTCTGGCAGTTTATGTATTCACCCAATTTCTGCCTAAGTATATGGAGGGATTTTTTCTTTACACCCTTTATGCTTACAATTTTTTTTCATTCTTCAACCCCTTCAGTGCTTACCAAGACTTTATGACTAGTACCTTGTTGGGTTTATTCCAGTACTAGATCCATCTCAATCTGCACTATTCCCTTAATCTCACTTTACTCCTTTTTTCATACCTGAGGACTTCTACACTATCTAGTGGAATATCCCTAGGTAGATCCCTTCGGTTCTGGCTGGATCATGGGAATGAGTACCTAAACTTAACCACCTTATAACTCTAATATAGTAATATAAATGGTCGGTCTTTGGTACATCCACATTTCAGCTAATTATATAACCATTTGTTCCCCCTTCATACATGCATCAATTAATCAAAAGAGTTTAGCACATATATGGTTTAGCTTACACTAGAGATCTTAAAATCACATTATTAGCCATATATTTTAATCACATTTTCTCCCCTTTATAAAAAATGTCAAGTCTATTGATATTTTGGATATCAAAAGATTAAAATTTATGCTTACGGGGAGAGAAATGTTTCGATTATTTACAAGCCATATTAGGAACATTTTAATGCTCCCCCTTAATGTTTGAGGGTATATAAG
The DNA here is from genome assembly GCA_026074375.1 of Tanacetum coccineum. Taxonomy (NCBI): domain Eukaryota; kingdom Viridiplantae; phylum Streptophyta; class Magnoliopsida; order Asterales; family Asteraceae; genus Tanacetum; species Tanacetum coccineum. Next base: position 22,405 of record BQNB010036572.1, on the reverse strand, counting down.
ACAGTGTTGAGTACAATAATTTGAAATTTTTTGAATTTACTAAGAAATTCTTGAAAATTTTGTACTCGAGCACTCCTTATTATCACCATTAAGTCTACACTACATATATACATATTCACAAGTTTATGATATACGAAATGACCTTATAGAGACGAACACAATATGAAGAAGTCGTATCATTCGTTGAAGCAATCTGAGGTCAGTTCTGTAGTGTCTCCCACCAACAAACTTTTCTAAGCTCCTCATCATCCTTCTTTCCTTCTGCAGCTTGTTGATAGCCTTGATCATGATATGAGCTCTTTTCTTTTCCAATGAACTCCATTTTCTCTTTGGCAGGTACTCCATGTGGATATTCTTTGTAATGTCTTCAAGCGAAGTTAGAAGCCTTGTTAATGTGCCATCACGGAACTTGTAAAGTTCATCTGAGCGCATCAACCTGTTTCTCTTTTGGTTGTCAACATAAATGAATCCGTGAGGGTCTTGATATGGAGTGTATGGATGCCTTTTCTCGAGCTCGGGTCTGGTAGTTTTAGGCTTGGTGACATTGATCTTCTTCTGGTAACTTTTAACTCAGAATTGAAGATCTTCGACTCGCTTCTGAATGACCAAGCTTCTGGTAAACATTCTTAATGTAATTGCGAAGTCGGAAACAACATCACCCGAGAGATTTGTCAGCCTATTCTGAACAACAAGAAGAAGCATGTCCTCGATGTCATTGATACGAATACGTGGAAAGTCTCCTTCCTTGAATGTGTAGAGGTCGTTATCGGCTCTTCTTACTTCAATCTCTTGCAGATACCCATACCCATGTTTCTTCATTACCTCAACCCGAGTTACTGCTAGAATACGTTTCATGGAATATACATCATGTCTTGTTTCCAGGCCTCGTACATATCCATAAAAGGTCTTACGTTGTTCTCTCCAATGTAAAATACCCCATAATGCATGTTTGTCATAGGCAACTTTAACAGTGCTCCATATGTTTGGAACCATGTCTTTAATGCTTGGAAGATCATATTAAGCATCATTCATCTTTATAATTGAAGTCGTATAGGTCATTGTCGAAACTCCTCCTTGTAGATACTTGAGATCATTGTTGAAGAAGTAGTCAACCGGTACCATTTGACGATTTCCATTCATGACTAAAGAAAGGGGTTTGGTAAGGTCAAAAGGATAGTTACCGCCTTCTGGATTCTCCAAATCAAGTTTCTCTGATAGAGCCTTATAACATTCTTCAAAGTTATATTCCAACTCAGCATAATTGGTACGTGTGCCTTTGAGAAGTCTAAATGCTGGTCCTAACAGGGTTTCTTGAGTTAGATTCTTGATTTTTAGGCCATTCATGATGTATGCAGAGAAGTCTATAGGAGTGATCATCAATTCATCAAAGGACTTTAAAGATTTATCAGTGGAAGCTGCAAGAGTCATCAACCAGTTTTGAGTTGGTTCATGTTGTGGTGTCTTGCCAACATACTAATCAGGATCAGTGGGTTCTTAAGACTGTGTAGGCTTGGTGAACCATTTACGTTTAGATGCAACCTCTTTTATGGGTTCTTCATCATCTTTACCCATATTCCCTTCTTGATCTTGAGGGATATCAGAATCTGCAACCTCAAACTCTAGTTCCTCTGATTGAACAGACTTTACAAAAGATTTTGGTTGAGACTTTAAGCCTTTGGATGAGCCAGACTTTGATTCTTTTGTTTTTAGACCTTTGGTTGGTTCTACATCCTTGCTTGTCTTCCTCTTTTTCAACACTCGGTCTGATCCAGCGGAAAGGCCTTCATCTTTATCTTTGTCATTTTAGCTTCTCTTTAACGAATACACATCACCATAAGTAGAGAAGAGACTTCTGTCAAGATCATAAGACTTGATCAATCCATCACAACATTCTCTGTGTTCAGTAGCTATTAGATATAATTGTCTTTTATCTATTTTGTCAAAAAGAATCCTCTTTAACTCAAATTCAGTAAGTATAGCAGCAGCCTCATATGTTGACTATGGTTGTGAAGATTCCTTTGCTAGAATAGATTCTTTAAGTGACTCTTCAACCATCTTTTGAATAACTGGTGGGGAAAAGTTAGATACTTCCTTTGGCAAAACCTGTGGAAGTTGAGTCTTGACTTGCTTAGTGAACTTAGCAGTAATGGATACTGAAAGGAAGGTCACGAACTCATCTCTTGTAGCTCCGAGTCTTGCGTCTAGATGTTCATCTACTAGAGCAGTCACTTGAGTTTTGAGAAGTTCATCCTGTTTGAGGTCTGATACTTCTTTCTCCAAAGCTAAGACTCTGTTGTTGAATTGGAAGATGAATGTGAAATCAAGAAGTGTAGATAGAGGATTTGTCGCTTTAGTTGTTGGTGGTGGTATGGGTGTTAATATTTGTGGTAGAGGCATAAAGGATGGTAATGATTGAGGAATGGTTATGGTGTACACAAGTGAGCATTCAGTGATAACTGTCACAAGTAGTGTAAGGAGTGTGTGTGTTTAAGTGCTTGGCACTTCATGATGGACATGAATATCCATTAGAGAAATAATTTCTGCATCTGTATGGGTAATATCTGCAAATTTTAGGAATTTAAATGCCAAGTTTGATGACCGGGAAGAGCTAGTAACTGGGACTTCCGTCTCCTTTGCAACATTAGAAATTGTCACATGAGCATCTTTTACGACTTGTTCGAGCGTGATCTCCAGATTTTCATTCTCTTGTTGAGCATCAATTATTTTAGCATCGAAACCCTCTTTATGAACAACCTCTTCATCATCATGAGTTGGTTCATTCAACCTTACATCCATATAATCATCGAACTGATTGGTAGTATCATCCATTCCTTTGTCATCATCACCTTCATCCTTATCATCAACCTTTGATTCCTCATTAATTTCATCTTCAACATCAGTGTTGGAAAGGGTTTTAACAAACTTATCCTCTTTTTCCTCTTTATCATCTTCTACCTCTTCTTCATTCTCATGTTGATCAGATTCTACATCTAATTCATTCTCATCAGTTTCATGCTCAGAATCTGACCCTTTTTCATTGTTAGATTGGGTATTTTCATCATCATTGTCATTCTCTTCATCACTGCCTTTACTCTTTGAGTTATTATCATCATTGCTGTCATCTTCATCATTTCCTCAAGACTCAGCTTCACTCTCAGTTGTTTCATATTCAGTCACATCGGGAACCCCTAGTTTAACACCAACTTCCTTCACTGTGAAAAAGGTTTAATCTTTTACCTTGTGGGTATTTCGGTAACTGTACCAGAACCACTAGAATGAGTCATATGAAAGTCCCTCAGACTCTTCTTATGATGAAACACCAAACTTCTTCAATCAACCTCCACAATACCAATACGAGACATACTCGTGTGAATTTTGTGGAGGGAACTTTCATCCGGGTTTCAATTGTCAAACAGGGAACACACCCGTCTATTGATCAGGGCCGCGCGTTACAAATCAGCTTTGGATTTAACTAACCTCTACATTATTTTCCTAGTCAGCCATAATAATTTCCTTGTGAAAATTACAGGGTTCTTCATGAGAATTTTCAGTGTCAACCGTTGAACTAAAATTTCTCGTAATTCATCATCCTCCTCAAGCAACAGATACAGAAATGTTACAAGCTAAAGAAAACCTAATGGAAATATTCAAGCTTTTTAAGGCGTATGATCCATATACCTCCTGAAGAAAAGTGCATGGCTTTATTGCAAGCTGAGAAGAGATTTCTTAAAATTAATCAAGCTATGGAAGAAGAGCAGAATCAACCTGAAGTTATGCAAGAATTACTACTTAATCTTATGAATGATTTGCAAATTCTTAAAGGAATTCAACCAAAACAGGCAGAGCAGGAGGAGCCGACAGCTAAAAGTTTTCATCTAAATTGGAATTTTCCCATGGCTGATGATGATAAGTATATTATTATATATAGAAAGCCTAAAGCAATCACACCCGACTTACCACTCAAGGAGCTCGATAACTCTCTAAGTATGGGGGACGAGCATCTAAACACTATTCTGGAAATGGAAAAGTCTAGTGTTGAGAACCTTGTCCCAATCCCAAGTGAGTCCAAGGGTATTTCCAATGATATTTGTGATGTGCCGTCTTGTGATAATGATCACTTTGATGCCGAATGTGGACTTATTAACTCTTTGCTTAGTCGAGATATTTCGATCACATCTCCTAAGATTGATTTTCTTCCCGAGGAGTTCGCCGGTGAACTCGATCTTATTGATCCAATTCTACCAAGAATTAATGCAGACGATTTTGATGAAGGCGGTTTTAATGAAGAAGAAGGAGAAATTGATAATGATATTCTTCAAATAGAGGACGAGATTCTAACATGGAGAAATTATAAAGCGTCAATCTTCCTCATGGGATAAGGTCAAAGCATAAACTCACTCCTTCTATTCCTTTTGTGCTTGAAAATCCCTCCTCTTCTCCTATTCCCGTTGTGGATAGTGACCTTCTTATAGAGGAGGTTGATACATTTCTTGTTCCGGAAGACTCGATACCACCGGGTATTGAGAGCGATTTTGACTCGGAAGGGGATATTATTTTTTCTAACGACTTACTTAACGATGATCCTATTCCCGAGTATGAGCGTTTTACCTTCGACATTGAGCCCGATGCACCCGTGATAAACAATTTTGATGAGCTTAATGAAGACGAATGTTTTGACCCAAGGGAGGTGAGATTGATGTTTCTCAAAATATTGAAGATGATGATTCCTTCGCATTTGTCATTCAGACTTTTCTCCCGTATACACCTACCAAGGCATTCTCCTTTACTTCTCTCCACGGGATTGAAGACCCCATTATTGACCCGGAAATCTCACTTAAAGCGATGGCAATCATCGGGATGGAACTTTTGTGCTTTAATGTTTATCAAACATTAATGAAAGCCCCCGATTAAGATTTTCTCTATCATTTATCCCCAAGGACAACTTTAATTAGGGTCGAGTCCAAGTCATGTACTCGATTAACAAAAAATACATGCTTTTCTTTCGTCTTATCTATTTTCTAACATTTGATGTGAGGAGGCTCGCCTCTTTTCGTGTTTGTTTCGTGTTTTATGTTGTATTGTCCAGGATGTCCCGGATTTTGAAGACTCTCGTGCTCATGGTTTTGTCCATTCATACATTCGAGCTTCATATCCTCAGCTTCATTTAGGGAATTCGATATCCTAAATCTTATTGACTAACGTTTATCTATTAGCATACTTAATAAACGGCTTTAGATTTGCGTTGAGAGCCTTTTATATCAAGATTATACATTGAAATTAGTATGGAGGAGGGTATCAATCTCACATTGAGGACAATGTGTAATTTTAGTATGGGGGGGAATCTATCGATTTGATTATACCTGCAACCGTTGTTCTCACGTAACCCGTTTTTCCACCAAAAATATGTGAAAATAGCAAAATTTAAAAAAATTTGTGCATGATAAAATAAAAAAAAGTGATAAATGTTGGAATAAAGTGACGAAATAAGTGTTGTGACGCAAATAAAGGTGAGAACGAGAAATAAATTTTGATCCGGCCGGTTTTATACCTTAGCTTTTTCCTTAACATATTTAAATCGAGTTTGTTGCTAGTCTTATGTAGGCTTATCCATTATGCCGAACTCGATTTATTAGAAT